>JASDQU011249053.1:28297-53711 GCA_032191745.1 Picea mariana
CTTATCTGCTCATTTGTGGAGATATATATTGAAGAACCACTTTCTCTTTTCTGGACTTCATCACGGAGAATGTAATGCTTGATCTCAATGTACTTTGGTCTTTCTGGAACACTGGTTTTTCTGAAGGCTTCATATAGCTTTGATCATTACAGTATATCATTGTTGGATTCATCTTTTGTTTCCTGCTAGCTCATAACATCGTGGCAAGATTCAAACTGGAACATATCTATGTGGCACTTCTTCTGCCATCATGAGAGTTTGTCATGGATTAGCAATCCATCATCCTGGACTTTTGAGTAACCATTCTGATTTTTATCATAGAAGGTTTTCACCACGCTTCTGTTGTGCATGAGAAGCTTTGCACCAAGTTGTTTGAATCTATACAAAATCTTCTTCCATCTGCATTCAAGGGTCTCTTTCTGGTATACCTCAAAGCCTTGAGGTTTCTCTACATATGCTCTTTGTTCAATTATTCTGGAGAACAATCTTTGCATTCATCTGATGTCAACTCCAACCCATGGATATTGCAAACGATATAATGGCTCATGTAGAGGTATGTCTGGTTTACCAGAACAAGCAATCATCATAGTCTTCTCCCTCCATCTGGGAGAACCTGTAGTTCTGGATCTCGCAATGCTTACATTCATGAGTCTTCCATACACTGTTCTTCATCTCAACTTTCATTTCCTCTGCTTGATTGCCTTTAGTGAGTTCAGATCAAGCTGGTAGTCTTGTGATTCTCGATACAATGACTGGTTGTTTTGGATTTTCTTTCTCTCTTGGAATCTTCATGTTCTTCCTCATGTTTCTCTTTAGCTCTTGGGTCCATGGAGTTTTCTATAGATTCTATGCCCTGAAGATTCCAACTTCTTTCTTTCATCATAGGATCATGGATGTGGATGGACAACCATGGATACTTTAAGGCTTCTTTTCGAAGAAGACTTCTTCTAAAGTCACACTGAACACGTGTTGCTTTTCATGGTTGCTTCCATGGATAGATACTTCATCAACTTCAATGGATCATATAATTTAGGATTAGCTCCCTCCTAATCCTTGCTTCATGCATGAATGCATGCTCTTCTTTTGGAAATATATAATCGACTCCCTCCATCTAACGGAGTCCACGCTTTCGTCTGCATCCTTATTGCCTTCTGCAAAGTGTCATAAGTCTTTTTCTTTTCAATTTCCTCTTTGATTGCTGACTTCTTTCTGTCTTTACTTCTTCTACGTTTCTTCAAGATTGATTCTGATTTCGGCTTATCTTGCAACTGTTACTTATGTAATAACTTCCACGTGAATTGTTACCAGGGGTTGTTGATGTACTTCATCCTTTCATGTGTATTGCCTAGCTTGTACTCATTGTGATAGCAATCCTTATCTTGTTGTTCTTCCATAGGTATAGTTTCTCTTTGAACACATTATCTTCTAAGAAATAGATATGCAAGGTATGTACAAGAACTATGAAGAGTATTATTACCTTGTCTTAGAAGAAGAAATCTGTTTTGTCCTGCTTGGCTTTCTTTGAGGGTTCCCTTTCTTCGGCAACTGATGCTTCGTGTGTTTCCTTCCTTTTCTTTAACTTGGGACAATGATTCTTGTAGTGACCATATTTTCGACAATTGAAGCATTGTATTTTTGACATATCTTTCTCTTGATTTGGTATCTTCCTTGAGTCAAACTTCCTTTTGTTCCTGGAATTCTTGAATCTTGCTGTGAAGGCTTGATCATCATATTTCTTTTGAGGTTTCTCTTTTGCACTAATCCTTGATTCTTCTTGTGCACAACAAGTCCAAAGTTATTCAAATGTAGGATACTCCTTCCTTGTGTTCATGCTTGCGGCAAATGCATCCCATGTCTCGGGAAGACCGTTGAGTACTATATTTACTAGTTCCTTCTCTGAAATGATTTCTTCAATAGCTTGTAGTTGATCTCTTAACTGAGAGATTCTCACAAAGTATGATGTTATGCTGTCATCATCATTCATCTTCATGTCACGGAGCTCATTCTTCAGACTCATTACTTGTCCAATGTTTTTGACTGAGAAGAGGTTTGTTAGGGCATCATACATCTTCTTAGATGAATCAAGATGGGAGATGTAGGTATCAAGTGGTCTTTTATAGAATCCACTATGATACTCATGACATTGATGTCATTATCTTTGAACTTCTCCATAACTGCAACGTTCTGCGGTTCCTTCTTTTTTCCTTCTTCAAACTCTGGTTCCACAATCTTTCCTTTCACGATATCCAACACTTTGTTCTTGGCAAGGATGAGATCAATCCTTGTCTTCCATGCTTTGAAGTTAGAAGCCCTTTCTAACTTGTTTTCTGACTTCATAGAGTAAGTCATGTCTGCTTTGACTTGGTCAACCCTAGATTTGACCAAAAAAACTCAAACTTGACGTCTTAGCTTGTTGAGAGTACCAGGAGATGCGCTAGGCTAGGGCGCACTAGTCTATCCGGAAATTAGGTCAATCCCTTCACTTAAGGTGCCTCAACGAGAGGGTTAGGGTTTCATTGCTGCAACAAAAACTGGTTGCAACTGCAACTGAGCAAATCCTCCCAATCTATCTTCTAGTGGTTAGACTGTCCGAAGATAGTGTGGGCCCATAACCTGTTAGAAAGGAATGGATGTGCTCGTTTAACCATAGACAATATAGCAATATTGTCACGCAACCATAGGCCGAAGCCACCCTCGAGCACCTTAACCTTGTCAGAGAATCATTCTGGAAGCAAACCCTAGGCTGGATAGCCAAACAAAGGTGGCGCACCTTTCTCCAAGGATAGCGCACCAAGCAAGAGCAACAAGAGCTAATCAGAGAGTCCAAACCATAACCAAGAGAGAGTCCAAGCCAAAACCGAAATCTGCTAGCTGCAGCAGCTGGAACAACAACTCTCTTCCAAACTTGTGCACAAACTGGTCAACTGCAGTGTGCACAAGTGCTGCTTTTGTAGTTTTGAGAATACTGGCCAGAATGAAGACTGGCCTCCTGTATTTATACTAATTATGGCAGACTGCCTAGGCCAACTTCTCTTTTTGGGTGCTAATTCTTTAGTATATAACATTTCCTTTAGCCGACTTCTTCTCTTGGAGGCTAATAACCTAATACAAGTCATTCTCTTGAGCCGACTTGTCTTCTAGGCTTATTAACCAATTAATTAGGGTTTCTTCTTGCTTCTCGGAATATTCTATTCTCATCAGGTTTACACGTGGAGGTAAATACCTCCCGCAACTACCATAATATCAACACTCTTATCCTCTTGACATGGTCAAATGGATTATTTTTAATGATGCACCCTCTCTCTTGGAGATAACTTGCATATTTCTTCATATCTTTAGATGGGGCAAGCTCTCTTGGAGAGGATAGAGGCCACATGATCCACTAGTCACGGTCAACATGATTTGGATAAGATCTGACTACATTATTTTATTATTTCTTTGATTTGTCATCGAGTTAGTTGGAGAATATTGTATTTTATTGTGAGAGAGATGTAGCTACCTTTATACAAAGGAGCTTCTTTCCATTTCATGGGGGTGATTGGGTGTTTATGGATTTGTAGTGAGAGAAGTGATGGGATTGTAGGAGCTTGGAGTTGAAGATTGATGGAGCTCCCTTGTATATCAAACCCTTGAAGATTAATGAAGAAGTGAGGTATTGCATCTACTTTGTTGCATGGTTACATTTATGCTCTTAAATTGTTGTTAATTAAGTGAGTCAGTATGAGTCTTGCCTGGCCCATACCATTCTGCCAAAGGTTTTAAAAAATTTGATGCTATTGATGGAGTCGACATGGGTTTGAGGGGAGTTGCTCATTTTCAAGGTGGGTCAAGTTGGCTTGGTGAATTTCATTAGTACTTGCTGCATCCTTTTAGTTTTTTTCTGTTTACTTTGTCTGAAAGAATCTCTACACCATGGTCTCCCTTCAAAACAAACCCATTCAAATGGAGGCTTACATTTAGTACAAAAATGTAAAACCACAAGGACTCCTTTAAGACTATACCAGATTTCTATGGGACTATTTTTCTATAGACAATTTCACTGATAACGAGCTAATCCAAGCTAGGGAAATGATGTGACCATTATTGTTACAAGCTGTGTGGATAATTATCTAAGTGCCCAACTCAAGGAGACCTCATGAATATCAACAATCATAACACTAATAACAGAATAAAGACAAGCCATTCAGAGACACTTCTGCTACAACAGTTAAATAACTTGCTGGCTGCCACCACATATTTTCTGCTACCTCTAGTTTATAAGCACATTCTGGCCACTACAAGACCATGGCTTCCTTGCTCTCTACTATTAGATCAAGGAAACTGCTAGAAGGGCAGGGCAAGGACTTGCTGGTTACTACCAGGTCATGATTCATGACCAGGATTGCAGTCTAAAACAAAGCTACCACATCGTTTTTGCTATTTCTAGTTTATAAGCACATGCCAGCCACTACCAGACCATGGTTTCCTTGCTGGCTACTACTAGATCAAGGAAACAGCTACAAGGGCAGGGAAAACACCTATGGGGTACTACCAGGTCAGACCAGGATTGCAGACCAAAACAAATCACAAGAAGCTACTTAGCATGGGATATAAGTTATAACCAGCTTATGACAATGAGTATGCTTCCAATTTCTTTAGAGGTTGTCAAAGAAGCAGCATAAAGAAAAAGCTTTGTGGTAATGAATAGCATGGAGTTATGGATAAGTTTCTTTTGGAAAATGCAACTTATAGTCTTATACAAAGTACAATAAGGCAGTGTTCTCAATTCATACCCACAAGAAAGACAATGATTTCAGAATAATGCTTTGGACCAAAGTGAGTTGCATCTTTTCAGAAACCAACAGACTTGGCCCAAAGCATGAAGGATAACTCCTTAAACAACAGATCCCTGAAATGATCTACAAAAAATGGGACCCCTGTTATATGTTATCGCATCTCATTTTCGAAAGAATGTTCTGACAGACCAACCTGACACAATGGTAGACTCCTAACCGATGGATCTGAGCCAGAGTTTTACAATCACCGAGGATTGAAACTCTCCAATTCAAAGGCTTGAGGAACATATGATGAAATTTCATCTGCACCACGTCCCATCCACTTCTCACGACTTTTCAGTCCCCAAAAAGTGCTTTACTGTCTTCTATTTCCCAAAAAAGCCACAAGCAGAATCTGTGAAGCTGGACTTAGCCAGCATAGCTTTTGTGGGAAGACCTTGATATACAATGAGTCAAACAAATATCTGAATTCAGAAGGAAGTCCTCTACAACCGTACAGAATTCAATGTAAAGATCCACCTGTTTTCCGGGTCAGCTGTTGCCCATCTCCTATTCAGAATTCAAGCAAGCTCAGCCCTGGTATGCAGCAGGTGATATAATTTCCTACTGTTGAAGTCCATAATCCCCTTCCCATATTTTCAATGCCAATTCCTCTGTATTGGACCATCCCCTAGAGAGTTAAGCTTCCAAAACACCTTGTGCAGCTCAAGTATTGGGGCCTTATCATAAAGCAGGTCCTTCTCTCTCGAAAGGAGGGACCAACTCTTCCACTCTGCAGCTATTGGATCCCTCATGTCTCTACATGTTGATGTTTGTAGCATCGAAGAAGTACTTCCACATCGGTTTTGTGTCAACATGTGGAAGTTGTCCTTAATGCCTCTCAAAACTTAGGAGATTCACTTTAATAAAACGATTATTAAAGTGAATGTATTTTGTAATTAATGTGAGTTTAATTTAATTAAATGCCTAAGTATTTGGCATTAATGAGTTAAATTAAATCCTAGCCATTAGATCTAACGTGATGGTGAGATCTAATCTCAGCCATTGATCACTTTGGAGATCTAGGGCTTTGGATTTAGGGTAAATTCAAGATTATAAAAGGCAGCCAAAGTGAGAGGAGGAGACACACAAAATGACATAGGAGATCTCATTGATTGGGTGGAGAAGGACTTTCATCCACGTGTGCAGGGGTAGGGTCTAAGGAAAGGAGCAAAGGGGCAACAAAGGAGTAACAACCAAGTGTGATAGGCTATGCTATTTTGCTGATTTGTATTTTCCTCAGGTGGGCCATTATCCCAGGACGGGAGCCCATATTTTATCTAATAAAATCAACAAGGTACTGGTTTTCCCTTGGGGGTTTTTCCAAGGGTATCTACCCAGAAAATTACGTGTGCACAAAGTGTATAGTTTCCTTATTGTGTTTCCGCTGATTTATTTACTTAGATTGTTAAAACTCAACCGTGCTTTTATTCAGTAAATTTGCTTAATGAAGTTTATTACAACAAGGGTTTACTAGGAAGTAATTGTCGGGTGCTAGGTTCAAAAACTTAACATTGTATCAGAGAGTGATCAATTTTGAGGAAGGAACCAAATGCATAGATGTGATTTGCAATGCAAGAATTTTGTTTATTCTGCAGGTCTGTGGGGAAAAAGAAGAAAGAGAGGAAGGAATTGTACAACTGTACGAATTGCACGACTACACGGATTGGCTGTAGAAGGTTCGATCCGGTCCACATGAGCTAAGCAAGGAGCTATGTGGCTGCATGGAGTTAAGGCTAAGGAGTGCTCACGGCTGGAAGCAACAACCACGTGAGGGCACAGAGCTGTAGAGGAGCCGACAAAGGTGGATCGTGGGGATGAGTGGTTGAGGTGATGGCATAGGAGGTGGCTCGGGCTGCGGAGGAAAGGAGCAACAGTGTCAGCGGGTTGCCAGCAACAACAACCGACCGAGCTAGCCGTTGGCAGGGCCTAGCCGCCAGCCTGCAAGTCGCCAGATTTCGTATTCAACGAGGGCCGCAACAGGGTCGGGCCGACTGAGACAAGCCGCCAGCCAGTATCCACCAACACAACTAGCCGACCAACTAGCTAGCAGGGACGCCACAGAGGGAAACAACAAACCTAGGAAATTGTTGGGCAGCCTAGAAACTCTCGGGTAGCAGTCGGGCAGACCGCAGGAAGCCCCAGGCAACAATAGAAGGCCATGGGCAGCTTCGGGGAGGAGTCCAGGCAGCTAGTAGCAGGTTCGGGTAGCAGAGTCCGGGCAATGGGTAGCGGGTCCAATAGCGGGCAACATGTCTGGATAGTGGGCAGCAGAGTCCGTGTAGCGGACAAAGGGTCTCGGGTAGCCAAAGATTAAATTTTGTGCTTGATGGATGAAGCACAAATTCTTCAGTTTTCGTGCTTGAAGGACTAGGCACACATTTTCAATAGTTTGTGTTCTCAGTATTTTTCTGATTTGGAGATGGCCGCAACAGGTTTGAGGTTTGAGGATAGGCTGGACGGTGCATCGAACTTCGTGCCTTGGAAGGTGAGGGTTACATTGGTTCTCATGGAGAACGGATTGGGGAGTTTGCTAACAAAAAGGTGATCTCACCAATTGATCCAAAGGACCTAGACGCCCATGAGTTGAAGGACATGAAATCCAGGAGGATCATCTTAGATGTAATGACGGATAATTTGATTCCTCACATATCTGAGAAGAAGTTAGTGAGGGAGATGTTTGTAGCTCTGAGGAACCTTTTTCAGAGCAACAATACAAACAGGAAGATTGTGTTGAGGGAGAAGCTCAAAGACACCAAGATGACCAAATTTGATACAATGACCACTTATCTCACCAAGATCACTTAGCTATGCGATTAGTTGGCAGCTGTTGTGGAAGTCGTTTCAGATGAGGAGTTGGTGAGGACGGTCCTGAATGGTTTTTCTAAGGCATGGGCCCTATTCATCAAGGGCATCGTTACACAGGAGAAACTTCTTGATTTTGATAGGCTGTGGGATGATTTCATCCAGGAGGATATTTGGGAGGAATCTCTAGCAGGCCAATAGGTTGGTGATGATGAGAATATGGCCCTTGCCAGTTAGACAAGGAGCAAGGGTAATATAGGTGGAGAGTAAACTCCATAGGTCGAAAAGAAGGATTTGAGCAAAGTGAAATGCTTTGCGTGCCACAAGAGTGGCCACTATGCTTCACAGTGTCCAAAACAGAAGAAAGGGAAGAGTAAGTCTCAACAAGTAGCAACAGTTGTTGAAGCTCAAGTCAAGGAGTTTATTGAGAAGTTCAAGAAGGAATTCTTGTAAGTCTCTTGTCTTTCTAGCACAGTTTTCAGTAGTGCCTGGTTCGTGGATAGTGGGGCTCTTCATATGACTGGGACACGTGAGTTGTTCCCCAATTGGTCAGAGACAGACTCGAATTTGCATGTGGAGCTTGGCACTAATGCCAAGTGTGGTGTAGAGGGAGTTGGAACAATTGGGTTCTAGTTGGAGTTAGGAGGTTGTCTAGAGGTGGTAGATTTAATGGATTTGCTCTCAGTTTCGGTAATGGAGGACAGTGTATATGCCATCTTTTTCGAGGATGGTTGGGTTCTTATTTGGTTGAAGGGATCTGTACTGATGTATTAGCATCGGATAGGTACTTCAACATAGGCTCTGTGTCTAGCATGTGGAAGTCATCCTTGTAACCTCTCAGGAAACCTTAGGAGATTCACTTTATTAGTTATTAATAAAGTGAATGACCTTTTTGATTGATGTAAGATTAATTAAGTTAAATGCCTAAGTTTGGTGGCATTAGTAAGTTAAGTGAGTTGATTAAGTCCTAGCTGTTAGATCTAAAGTGAATGTGAGATTAGATCTCAGTCGTTGATCACTTTAGGAGATCTAGGGTTTTGGATTTAGGGTTAACTCAATGTAATAAAATGAATCCTAGGTGAGAGGATGAGACACATTGCGTGAGGAGGTGAGAGTTACATGCACAATGTGAGAGACTCACAGAGAGTGTGAGGGTGTGAGGGTGTGAGAGACAAACTGAGTAGAGAGTGAGGAGATCTCATTGAGCGGGTGAAGAGAGTTTATCCAAGTGTGAGTGGATAGTGTTGAGGAAAGGTGTAAAGGGGTAGTGAGGGAGATAGCAGCCATGTGGGCTAGGCTATCGCTGCATTGTAATCCTTTGAAGGGCCATTATCCTAGGACAAGAGCCCTGATTTTGTAGCAATAAAATCATCATAGATCTGGTTTTCGTGCAAGGGTTTTTCTAAGGGTTTACTCGAAAATCTTGTGCATTGTGTTATGGTTTCTGTTTTAATGCTTCCGCTAATGTTTCTTTGATAACCTAGTTGTGCTAATAATTAATAAAGTGATTTTATTTGGATTATTAGTCATGTGCTAGGTTTGTAGGAAAATCAACATGGTATCAGAGCTGCGGTTTTGAGGAAACCGGTTGAACTGAGATCGAGATTGGCAGTGAGGAAATTTTTCTGTTTGTGGGAAATTTTTTTATTGCAGGAGTTGCGGGATTGGGGTTAATTAAAAAAAAAAAAATTAAAAAAAGGAGACAATGTACAACATTGTACGTACGACCATCGTCGTATAGATCCGTACGACGTATTGATTTGTCTGCAGAGAAGAACACAGGTAGTGAGCATCTGTTCGTGCAGGCAGTGAGCAAGAGTTGTATTGGGCTAAAGATTAGTCATCAAGTGAGTCGATCGGTTGTGAGGTGCAACAAAAATTGGGCTTGGCAACCACTAGATGGTGTGAGGGGCTGCAGACAAGTCGTGGGAGGCCGTAGCAGCCGCTACAGTTGGGCAATTGGGCAAAGGAAAAGGTGGATGTGGGCTTGGCAGCAGAAAAGTGGCATAGAGAGAAAGAGCAGCTGTTTTGGGCAAAGGAGAATCAGATGAGCCAACCATCGACTAAGCTAACAACCACCAACCAAGGAAATTAGTCGTTGGCAGAGTGAGATCAGTGTTGCAGTTGAGGTGCAGTTGGCTAGGAGAGCACACAGACTGTGTAGGCCGTGGAGTGGACGGTAGCAGCTGACGGGGCCGAGAGGACAAGGTAGTCTCTAGAATTTGTTGTAGTACCGCCAACATAGAAGACAACTGCCTTGTGGGAGAATAGACCATGGGTTGAGCCACCCAGCCGTCAACGAGAACAGAGCCACCCAGATGGGTTAGCGTGACAATCGAACAATCCAGGTCAGCCCAACAACAGGTCTGGGCAGCCCTGTGCAGCTAGCAGGTGGCTCGGGTAGTGGGTAGGCACATTGGGCAACAGGTTGAGATAGCCGGGCAGTGCCCAAAAAGGCTCTGGGCAGCCCAAAAAAGGACTCGAGTAGCAGTAGGAGGTTGTGAGTAGCCCCGAGTAGCCTCGGGCAGGGGTCTAGGAAGCAGGAAACATGATTGGGTGTTGGTTTTTGTAGCATCGCACAGATACTTCCCCAGAGATTTGATGTCTAGCATGTGGAAGTCTTCCTTGTAACCTCTTAGAAAACCTTAGGGAGTTCACCTTATGAGTTAAATTATTAAAGTGAATGTTCTTTTGTTAATTAAGTTAAATGCCTAAGTTAACGACATTAGTCACTTAAGTCAGTGTTTGATTAAGTCATGACCATTAGATCTTAAGTGAAGATGAGATTAGATCTCAACCTTTGCTCACTTTAGAGATCCAGGGTTTGATTGATTTGGTTAAATCTCAATGTAATAAAAGGCAACCTAGGTGAGAGGAGAAGACACAGTGATGGTACACAAAGAGTGAGTGATCACTCAAGTGTGCCCACTGCTAGGGCAGGGGCCGAGGAAAAGGCACAGGGGGAAGCTAGGGAGATAATAGCCAGGTGGGCTAGGCTATCGACTGCAGTTGTATTTCCTCAGAAGGGCCATTATCCCAAGACGGGAGCCCTGATTTTATAGCAATAAAATCATCACAGAACTGGTTTTCCCGCGAGGGTTTTTCCAGGGGTTGTTTACCCGAAATCTCGTGTGTAATGTGTGATTGGTTTTTGGTTTATGCTTCCACTAATTTATTGTTGATGAACCTAGCTGTGATATTATTTAGTGAAATTTGATTTTTGCTTGGAATTAATACCAATAAAATCATCACAGAACTGGTTTTCTCGCGAGGGTTTTTCCAGGGGTTGTTTACCCGAAATCTCGTGTGCAATGTGTGATTGGTTTCTGGTTTATGCTTTCAGTAATTTACTGTTGATGAACCTAGCTGTGATATTATTTAGTGAAATTTGTTTTCACTTGGAATTAATACTCAGGTGCTAGGTTACATAAAATTAACATCGGGTAGCGGGCAACAAGTCCCGAGCAGTCAGTGAAAGTCTTTAGAGACGGGTCCGAGCAAGATGGTAGGGATAGCTTTCGTGTCAGAGGGAACAACTGATCAGGTGAATTGGAGGGTAGCCATGGTAACAAACTTGATAGTGAAGACAGAACCACCTCCGGGTGGTGGAAGTACCTTCCTCACTAAGAGGGAGTGTTGATGTATTAGTAGACATGTACTTCCACATAGGCTCCGTGTCTAGTATGTGGAAGTCGTCTTTGTAATCTCTCAGGAAACCTTAGGAGATTCACTTTATTAGTGATTAATAAAGTGAGTGATCTTTTAGATTAATGTGAGATTAATTAAGTTAAATGCCTAAGTTTGGTGACATTATTTAAGTGAGTTGATTAAGTCCTAGCCATTAGATCTAAAGTGAATGTGAGATTAGATCTCAACTGTTGATCACTTTAGGAGATCTAGGGTTTTGGATTTAGGGTTAACTTGATGTAATAAAAAGAAGCCTAGGTGAGAGGATGAGACACATTGTGTGAGGAGGTGAGAGAGTGACATACACAGTGTGAGAGACTCACAGAGAGTGTGAGGGTGTGAGAGACACATTGATTAAAGAGTGAGGAGATCTCATTGAGCGGGTGAAGAGAGTTCATCCAAGTGTGACTGGGAAGGGCCAAGGAAAGGTACAAAGGGGTAGTGAGGGAGATAGCAACCAGGTGGGCTAGGCTATCGCTGCATTGTAATCCTATGAAGGGCCTTTATCATAGGACAAGAGCCTTGTTTTTATAGCAATAAAATCATCACAGAGCTGGTTTTCCTGCAAGGGATTTTCCAGGGATTGTTTACCCGAAAATCTTGTGCAATGTGTTATGGTTTCAGTTTTAATGCTTCTACTAATGTTTCGTTGATAACCTAGTTGTGCTAATAATTAATAAAGCGATTTTATTTGGATTATTAGTCGTGTGTTGGGTTTGCAGGTAAAATCAACAATCTGACAAAGACTCAACTTGAGTTCTTGGTGTCAAAGAGGGAAAGGTATACAGGTTACAGGGCAAGCCTGTAGGTGCATTCAAGGGGATGTTGGATCATGGATCAATGTTTGTGACAAAGGACGAGGAGTAGGAGCCTTCGAAGGGTGAGCAGAGTTCACAGACTTCCAGTGTGGGGAGTCAACCTTTAGATGGGAAGAGGGAGTTAGCCCCTTTCAGTTTTGTCAGGAGACTTAGATGGTACATGATGACATTGATGGATGCTCAGGAGAAGGAGGAGGCTCCTAGGAGCACATTGAGGGAGAGAAAGCCTTTGATGAAGTTTGCAAACTTTATGGCACTGATATGTAGCATCATCGATTCCGTGACTTCTAGTATTCAGGGAGCAGTTGACCAGTTGGAGGGATGCTAGTGAGCAGGATGATGTGTGTGACATTGTGCTAGGGTTGGAGGAAGAACCAGTTCCATGTGGCTCTTCGAGAACTACCTTCCTCTCTAAGAGGGAGTGTTGATGTTTTAGCATCGAACAGGTACTTCCACATTGGTTTTGTGTCAACATGTAGAAGTCGTCCTTAATGCCTCTCAGGACCTAGGAGATTCACTTTAATAAAGTGATTATTAAAGTGAATGTAGTTTTGTAATTAATGTGAGCTTAATTTAATTAAATGCCTAAGTATTTGGCATTAGTGAGTTAAGTTAAATCCTAACCAGTAGATCTAATCTCAACCAATGATCACTTTGGAGATTTAGGGTAAACTCAAGATTATAAAAGGAAGCCTAAGTGAGAGGAGGAGACACACATAGAGTGAGATAGAAGATCTCATTGATTGGGTGGAGGACTTTCATCCAAGTGTGCAGGGGTAGAGTTCGAGGAAAGGAGCAAAGGGGCAGCAAAGGAGTAGCAACCAAGTGTGATAGGCTAGGCTATTTTGCTGTTTCGTATTTTTGTCAGGTGGGCCGTTATCCTAGGACGGGAGCCGAGATTTTATCTAATAAAATCAACAAGGTACTGGTTTCCCCTTAGGGGTTTTTCCAGGGGTATTCACCCAGAAAATTATGTGTGCACATTGTGTTTGGTTTCCTAATTATGCTTTCGCTGTAATGTTTCGTTAAAAACTCAGCAGTGCTTTTATTCAATAGATTAAAAGAAGTAATTTATTTGGAATTAACTGCCGAGTGCTGGGTTAAGGAAAAATTAACACTACAAAGATGGATTCCCTTTTCACAATATCTTATAGCATTAAACCCAGGAATATAAGAAAACTTTGCCCCCTGATTCTTCCATGTTCAAACATAATGTACATGCAGATCCCAACCTTTCCTGTCATCAGAGTAGGTCCACTTAAGGCAAGTATCAATACCTTTCCATGTGTTTTGAAAGCTTGTAGAGAGCCAATGATATTGTTACATTAGCCAAACGAACCATAATTTTGTTAACATGCCTATACTACTGGATCCTCGGTTGAAGGAAAAATTTTCAGTGCATCGCCCTGAAGACATCTGACAATCCACTTAGTTGCCATGATCTTCCCATGAGTAGGAATATCAACCAATCCAAGGTCTTTTGCTCTCTTGCGTAAAGTACAGCATTGCGATTAACTATGGGTAGGCTCCTCTCCCTGCCAAATTTGCCCCATAAAAATTTGGCTCAAAACAGTTTTCCTGTTTTCCATACTGAACAGCTGAAGGAAACATGCAGATGAGAACTAGACATGACTGGTCTGAAGAATTTTGTTTGTCAATGTAATCTTATAGGCCAGGTGCAAGTCCCTAAGGAACTTATTGTCCAGCTTGGTTTGAAGCCTTCTTGTGCACCAATCCCACATATCAGAAGCAAAGACATTATCTCCAATGGGGAGTCCCAGGTACTGAACAATTTTACCTGGGTTAACTCTTTTCCAAGGGCAGTTTGGGGGAGAAGCATCAGTGCCAGTCAACCAGAACTTTGTTTTGTATCTCGGCCTCACTTACCTCGGCCCCAAATGCTTTGCAAAGGTATCCAAATACTCCAACACACCATTGAACGGGCTTGGACTTATGGTTATGTTGGTAGGGGCGGTTAAGAGAGTTAATCCATCTATTATGGTAGAAAGTAGATTTTCTGAAGTGAAAGGTGGTAATCATCACACATTGGGTGATATCAAGTCACAAAGTTATTCAATCACCTTAGCAAATGAAATCTCTCTCCATATCTCACTTGGGTCCTGGACTTCTTAGTCTCTTTAGCATTTAGGCCACTTACTTTCAGTTACCAGGCTTCCACAGTTCACGTCTAATGATGCGTATTAAAATCCTTGAAAGGAAAAGAGGCAAAATAAAATATTTACATCATAGTTGGAACTTGGATGCATCCCATGCCTAATAAGACATTTGCACATAAGGCCATCCCCTATATTTAACTTTGAATCTTATACTTATTCTTTATATGAATATCATTTTGATTTAATAGATCCAAATGTGCCAATATATGTTTCTGACTATCATATCTCATACTTATTAAAGATATACAGCCAGGTGTTTTTCCCTGTCCTTGCTATTCATAAAAGAAAACCAAAAGACTGTGAACCATAATTTTGTATATCCACCAATTTGTTGCTTTAAGCACTGAACTTTGTGAGTTGAATTTTAATCAAATTTTCACCGTATTAAAGGCCCTTAAAAAATAATGGACAAGAGGTTTTTGGACAATCATTTGGCCTTGCGTAACTCCCCTTGTTGCAATTGTAGATGTCTCATGTGTTCTTATTGTGCTGCTTTAATACAGGAGATGGTCATTTCACTAGTATCAGATAAGGCCATCTGGGATGCTTTGTTGAAAAATGAGAAGGTTGTCGAATTCAGAGAGTTACTTCATAAAGGTCAACATTATTCTGTTTTAACGTACTGTCCAGCTGTTTGACTGCATTCCTGTTTTCTGCATCGTTTCAATCAACTCCCATGACCTGTTCAAGTTGATCTGATAAAAACTCTCTGCAGGTGAGACAAAGCTGCAGGAGATAACTGAAGGGTCAGATGAGAATCCGGCTGATAAGCCAAATTGGTTTAGTCAAGCTGTTCAAAGTGCCAAGTTGAAGGTGGTTGAAATTATCAACCATATTCTTGGATTTGCAGATAAGAAGATCTTTTCAGAAAACGATGGAGAAATTCTAGATAGGACTGTAAAGTCCTCTTTGATGCTTGCTGTTGTTGTTCTCTTGGTTGTGTTAGTCAAACGGGTTTAACATTGTAGATACTATTATGGCTGATAATTTACTGACATGAAGATATCTATATAGTCTTCCAGTGTTCTCTACATTCTCTATGAACATTCAGATTTCTCCAGAAATCGTTATAGAAGATGTCATGTGGGTACATAGAGTGGAGATTGTGTTCAAGTGGGCTGGTAGAATTTTCTTCCCAGTTAAGTTGTACTGACGATCCTTTCTATCTGAAAATGTGCTTATACATCATCCTGCATGAATAGATTCATGGCTTATTATGTTCAACATGTTCGAGTTTTTCAGACTGCCCCTTGAGTTTGATTCCATATTGCTTGTATATGTCGGGAGACTAACATGACTTGCTTTTATCTCCTTGCAAGAAAAACATTCTATCGGTTTACAGTCCCCTGGATTTTTTTGTGCTGTTTATGTGGTAGTGCAAATATTTGCGAATGTAAAGTTATTTTCTATTGTTGACCAGTCCCATGTTATTTTTTAAAATTAAAAGTATCCTGCATCGGGTTTAAGATGGGAAAAAGTGGGTGCTTGTGAATATTAAGCAAGGTGTCTTGTGAAAACAGACATGTAGGATATAATCTCTCCGAAAAGTAACAAAGCATGTTGTAAAACTATATTGCAAATATCTCCTTGAGACAACCTGTAATGCAATGATTGCCTTAAATCCAAACAATGTACAAGCTAAATTATTCCTCCAACCAGAAGCTTCCATTGAAACCATGTAACCATAGATATTATCTTTATGTTCAAAGCTTTCATTGAAGAAGGCTATCATAAACTCGACTGTCTTTTCTTTTACTCGCATTTGGCAATTCCTTGATATTTCCCCATAAAGAGGCTGCATTTGATTGGMATTGTAAAAKGCAATATGTTATAATGATGACTTTGTACAGAAGTGCATTGTCCATTTCCACACTGATTGGATTTTTCAAATCACAGAATGATTGGAGTCTAGTTGGGTGCCTCCTATCTGCTAACACACACACACATATATATGTGTGTGTGTGTGTGGTGATGTTTTCTTCTTTTCTTCTATTTGGGTTGGTTGTCCAACTGGCTATATATATAGGGTGATGTTTTCTTCTTTTCTTCTATTTGGGTTGGTTGTCCAACTGGCATAGATGCATCCTAATTTAGGATTTATAAAATATAGAGGTACCAAAAAGAAATTGAGATGTCTTTAATATTTATAAAGATGTTATGACACACTTTGTCACACTTAATGCCAAGGATGTTCTTATTTCATTTTGCATGGTTATATTTTTCATGTCTTCACCTAGCCTAGTTGTACGACCATGCTTAAAAAAAAAGGTATAATGGCCTATCATTAATGGGAGAAGTTTCGAGTTGTATTTTAAAGATATATCTCTACCAAATGAAAGCTTTTATAAACTATTGTGATATTTATTATTCTCCATGGTTCGTGGTTTGGACACAAGTTGGAAGGGTACAAATTCTTATGTAATGAAAGCCTTGGTAAACTATCGTGGCATTTATTATTTTCMATGGTTCATTGTYGGGGACACAAATTGGGAGGGTACAAATGGTTATGTTGTCACACATGATACATTATAAGCAAACAATTTTAGAGTGTTGTACTAGAGTTCTCAAATTGAAGACCATTTTTATGATCCCTTATATCTACYAATACATATCTAATGCTTGTATGGTCAAGGGCATTTACCCATATCTCGCTCTTAGGTGGTTATATAACCTCGTTTTTTTTAAGRTATAATGGCTTATCACTAATATAGATGTGTATGAGTTGTATTTTCAGATTATCTTTCTRCTAAATAAAAGCCTTGAAATACTACTATGACATTTGTCAKTCTCCATGGTTCATGGTTTGGGGTACAAATTGGAAGGATCCAAATGCTTATGTCGTCACACATGATACATTATAAGCAAACAATATTATGCTTGTCCTAGAATTCTCAAAGTGAAGACCATTTTTTCAATCCCCTCGTATATCTACTAAGGCACATCTAATGCTTGTATGGTTTAGGGCATGTACCCATATCTTGCTCTTTGGGGGTTAAAGGGTTTAGTGTCTCAAGAACTTGAAGTTTTACAATTGTTGTTGATTTCCTTTTGCCTACTAACTGTTATATGGTTATCCTTGGTTTAATTTCAACCAAATAAAGTTGGAGTCCAATGGTTTCTTTACTAGGAGATTCACATGGTTTACCTTGAAGCCACTTGGATTTTCCCTTCTATAATCCTTAGTGCTAGGATGGTTGTCCCTTTTAAACATTTCCTATGCACCTTATGTCATATCAATGTCACAAGGGTTATGATTTCGTGTTGGACATTGTTTGGTTGTCTTTACCCTAGCTAATGTTCGCTAGATACTAGGTATCCTATTTCTTGAGTTGAGTGCATTTCTGGGCTATGTTTATGACAGATACGATATTGTTTTATCTATTAATGCCTTATCTACTATGAGAGTAAAGGCCAACATTAGTGTTCATTTAGGGAGGGGAATAAGTTGCTTATTAATTTTATATGTAGAGTATTTAAGGATAGCCTACTTTTTTGATGTTTATTAATACTTATGGGAGTGCACTAGCCAAATTAGCACAACCACAACAGAAAACACAACACTCAATCAATCACAATCTCTAAATTTATGGTGCAATTGATAGTCTTAGCAAACTAGGTAAAACTCAAACATAAATCACATAAGCATTAGTGTTGAAGGTTTTGGTAGCCAAGCAACTCCAAAATTGTATCGACAAAGTCGGGTGTATGTGAATGACATGAAGTCTTCAACAACTAACTAACAACCAATCAACCCCTTCACAATGTTACAAGGGGTATAAATAATCAAGCTAGGGGATAACAACAAACCTTTTGTTCATGTTTTGTATGTGATAATAACTTACATAAATTTTGGGAAGAGAGAGAGAGAGAGAGAGAGAGTTCTAGAAGATAATCTAGTGGTGCACCAATTTGTTGAGTTGTTGAATCATCCAAACACATTGAATGTTGATTCGTTGTGTTATTTTTGTGATGGGGGTAGCACTCCAAGTTGTACGACATTTTTTTTTTCCTTCGAGCACAATGTTGGACTACACAACGAGAATATTATCACACTGCCATCACAATATTGTTTCTCACTATTATCAATGCCAAGGGTTGATCATTGCAAGTGCACCTTGCTTTGAAATTTTTCTACACTACTCCCCACTTATGAAGCAGTGGTAAAATCTATGCTCCCATACTTGCAAATTCATGACAAACTTCTCTTTAGCATGACTCAAATTCTCATGGAATTTGTTGATATTTGAAGTCCTCTAGGGTTAAAACTCCTTTCTTAGGAGTTATTGGTCCCCAAAAATTGTCTTGCCAATTGAGAAATCTCCTTCTAAATTTTCTCTATGAGGTATCTTGCTCATTGACTTGGGGCAACCACTGTTTTATCTTGATTTAATAAAGCTTTAGGGTTCCCTCTTAGGTTGCCAACTCTTTGAACTAAAAAACTATGTTCTCCTTCAACATTGTGCAAACATCCTCTAGTTCATCTAGATGTTGAGGGACAAAGTTGTCATCTTTTTCAAGCATTGATGGCTAATAGAGCTTCAGAAGCTTTGCATTGACCAATAGATCAATTTCCCTATAGGATAGTATACGTAATGTGAATGTATTCTCTCCGATTTGCTTGATGCTGGGATATGGGCCATATCTAAGTAAATTGAGCTTTGTGTGTTTCTTTGTGAAGATCTCTCTCTAAATATAAATCTAGAATCCATCCTATGTTTGAAATTGATGTTCTACATAGTTTTGATTGTGCCTTACCTTGTGCTTTGTGAACTTGTTTATGAATCTTCTCGATGTGGTCAATGGACTTGATTACTTGCCCATGTGCAACAACCTCCTCCTTCATTTCCTCAGTAATGGGGTCTGTTATCCCCACTTTTAGGGATAACTAGGAGATTATGTCTCGAGGCCCACAGGTCCTAGACATGGAGTATCAAGAGCCATATCGACTTGAGCATGGCTCTGGAAGGCCCATCTTTTCTCCCTTTCAACACCTCCTCTTTGTCAGCAATAACAACATCATCCATCACCTCCGGCTTGGTCCTGTATCAGAGATGGTTCTTGCTCCATGAGGTAACGAGTCCGGGTATCATGGTATGTGTCACTCTAATCCTCAAAACCTTTGAATATGTGCATTTAAATCCTTTGTTTCTAACAAATGCTTGGATCTTATACTTGTCCACTTGACCATGTCTGGGGGAATGACAAGATGCCGTGGCAAGCTTGTGCCCATAGGTTTTGAGTTGCCACTGGGGGGATTTCTGAAAAGTCATTGTCCGTTCCCATCATACTTACCACTTTCCATCTTATTTCCCGCTTGTCCATCCCATTACACTGGTCTGGGCATAGGGTTGGCCAATTATTTAGGGGTTGTACCCTACCTTGTGGGAATAATGGGCTAAAGGGCCTGGAGAGTAAAAGTAGCTGACGATAAAAGCCTAAGAATAAAACCTCGAGATGCTTCGCCCAGGGATCCCCAAGAAAGAAATAAAAAGTTCTCAACAAGAAACATAGGGACCCATAAAAAACAATAAAACAAGACCTAGTTGAGGGATAGGGGGTCTCATCACGAGCCAACCTATTAGGTCCATGAACATCTAGCGGTATGACACTGCCAGCATCTAGTCACCATGCCAAGGTAGTGGCTCTTGGTGGCATAGCCAAGAGAAAGGGGGTCT
This sequence comes from Picea mariana, assembly GCA_032191745.1. Taxonomy (NCBI): domain Eukaryota; kingdom Viridiplantae; phylum Streptophyta; class Pinopsida; order Pinales; family Pinaceae; genus Picea; species Picea mariana. The sequence goes on from JASDQU011249053.1 coordinate 48,274, forward strand.
CATCACGAGCCAACCTTCTCATCTCCGTGAAATGCTTGTGGCTAACATTGCCACCACTGGTCACCAAGCCAGGGCAGTGTCCCCTGACTAGATTCTTGAAAGAAAAAAACAATAAAAAGATAAAAAACAATAAGACATGACCTTGTTAGAGGATAGGGGGTCTCATCACGGGCCAACCTATTAGGTCCATGAGCATCTAGCGGTATGACACTACCAACATATGGTCACCACACTAGGGTAGTGGCTCTTGGTGGCATAGCCAAGAGAAAGGGAGTCTCATCACGGGCCAACCTTCTCATTTCCGTGAAATGCTTGTGGCTAACATTGCCACCACTGGTCACCAAGCCAGGGCAGTGTCCCCTGACTAGCTTCTTAAAAGAAAAAAGAATGAAGATACAATGCATGAATGGGCTTGGAAACATTTGCATCCATGACAGGTGCAACTCATCCTCTACAGAGGCACCCACCGGTAAGCCATCCCTACTATCACTGCACCTTTTGACCAGGCATCCCCATCCACCTCACCCACTTACGCGAATTGGATTTAATCCTTTCCAGAAACATCCCTCTTCTAGTGGACACTAGCCCAATAGGACGCCCTGTCACTTCCTCCAAACTTGCATTGCAGACTTGTATAATGTCTTTGAGCACTTGACTGAGGTAAAGGGGTTTTATGCACATGTTTAATAATATTGATGATTAGATGTGATTGACATTGCTATGATCCCTGTGACTTATGAGCCCATGGAGGGCGTATCTGTTGATGTGCAGGATCATTTCCAATGGACACATACCACATTGGACAGGTACACATGGGGAGTTTATTAGTTCGAACCTCCATGGGGCTGAAGAGCCCACTCAATGGATGTTGAGACCCCAGCAGGGGGCAAAGACAGGGTAGAGTGTTTGCACTAGGGAAGAGCAGAAGGATCCACCAGAGGCAATCGAGCAGACCTGTACCTAGGGGGGTTGTGCCCTCTTCATTGGAACGTTGGCCTTGGAAAGGCTTGGGACGTCACCCAGGAGGTTCATGACATCATCCTTCCTTCATGGACATTTTGGTAGACAGACATGGAAGTTTGGCACGTGTGGTAGGTTGGAGAAGCCCAATGAGGGCTAACGTTTTTCTCTGGGAGGCTGCATTTTCCCTAGAAAGGGATAAAGTCACCCTAGAAGGGGCATGGCGTCTTGCTTTTGCTTGATTAGGGTTTAGTTTATAACATTTTAATGTAAAACAATTTTATTGTGTATTTTGGCCTTGTCGGCCTTTTGATGACCCAAAATTTAATTAAGGTCATTTGTATTGTATAAGAGAGCAAAAATCTCTTTTTGTTCATCATCTTTCATTCACTCATTAGTGAGGTCTGAAATTTGTGCCCTATCTTAGGGTTTTGGCCGAAATTGTGAGGTGCACTTGTTGAAGGAAGACATTTTGGACTATTTTGGCATTTCTTCTTGGTGGAAGGTTTACAACTAGGGTTTTCTAACTTGAATGCATGGTTTATGTAAGTGAATTTCTGCAACACTTCTTAATTGAATGGTTATAGTTTTGTTTAATTGCATTTGTTATTATAATTTGTTGAATCAAACCCTAGGTGACAAGCACTAGTTGATGTCCTTATCTCATGTCCCTACCAAGTTAAGAGCTATTTTGATTTTTTGAAGTAGGATAGAGCCTTGCCATAACAACACTCTATCTCTACTCTACTAAGCTAGCCATTTTTCTCTTGTTATTGAGCTAAGAAGGAGGAAGATGCATCAAAGCCTAGGGTTTCTACACCTTGATGAGCTGTTTTCCCCTAGGGTTTGTTTGATGAAGCCTTGCTCTAGCAACACTTCACCTTCTAACTCTCTTGTCTTTATCCCTATGAACTCTTGCTCAAGCTAGCCGATTTCATCTTGCCAACAAGCTAAAGAAGGAGGAGAAAGCACTAAGGCCTAGAGTTTCTACACCTTAGTGAGCCTTTCTCCCCTAGGGTTTCATTGTTGAGGCCTTGCCGTAGCAACACCTCAATATTTATCCCTCTTGTCTTTGGTCTTTCATTATCATTTATTCCTTCAACCTTTGTGGCCTCTTTTGACTCCATATGCCCTAGTAGCACACTGGTTTAAGACCTCTTGCATTGAGTAACTTGATCAGAAAACAAACTTTTATAACTTTGAATAAATTCTAACTCTTACTAACCCTAGCCTAGACTAATCCTACTAACCCTATTGTTGTTGTCACCTTCTTATGTTATAAAGACCTTTGTGCAACATTCGTTTTACCTTTAAAGCAATTGAATGATTTGTTAAGGCATTGTTTCTAAAGTGTTGATATTGTTACATTGAATGCCAAAGTTTCATTAGCATTTATTGAGAAGTGATATTGTAATCATTTCTATTGTACAAACATTGATTTACTTCGTCAATATTATTGCTCAATTGCTTATTATCAGAAAGTCATTGATTATATGAAGTACTAACCAACAAGTAAGCTTGCATATGTACAGTTTCTTTGTTGCTTTGTCTCGGGCAGGTACACTTCTTGGTTACTACTTYTGGTTATCTTTTATCTTTATTGGCTATTAAGCCAAACTTTCTRATCAGGTGGTGATTTGTGAGGGGGAATATTATCACTTATCCAYTTTAAGCCTTTTRCCTTCTCAAAACTCCAGGTCACCGGAGATGTCTCCCCTGGGCCTTACCTCCCTAAACAGAAAGAACCTTCCCATTTAGGTGACAGTGGTGGGATTRGTTTAGTTACGCCAGTTTGASTTCCTTTCATTCGTCTATTGTCTTAACTACAAACTATGCGATAACATTTTGGCGCTGCTGACRGGGAACACTGAKTCAATTCTCCTCAAGAGGACACTTTTCCGTAAGCCTTGCCTCAAGAGTCTTTGTCTTACGAGCTTACTTGGCGACTCCACTAGGGTGTTTTCCCTTATCCTTTGATAATTTCAAACAAATTATTTGGCGACTCCACTAACCTTTTCCCAGGTGTCACCTTACTCTCAACTTTGTGATATTTCCAAGTTATGGGATCATGGCATCCCGGGAACAACTGTATCCAACTATTGATTTCAAAAGCCTTCAAGGATACCCAACCCGTTTTGATGGAAAATGGTCAAACAACCTTCCAAGATTTTGGGGCCTCCTAACTCCTCACATTGTAAATTTTTTGGAGTATATAAGCGAGGTAGAATTGGGAGGGGAGGATGTTCTGATACAATTATTCATACTCTCTTTGCCATCCTTCTTGCAAAATTGGTTTAAGGGTTGTTGCGAAGATAGGGGTATATCATCTTTCATACACCTCATCAGTAGGTTTATTGACTTTACCAAACCATGTTGCCAAACGTATGAAGATGCCCTTCAAAATCTCACAATAGCCTTGGAAGACGAAGGATTCACCATTGACATTGTAGAAGATCTTAGGAATGCGTATCATGATCAACACCAATAACCCTCTGATATGAAAGAAGAGATTTATGAAGAATATTTTCAACCCCTTGAAGAGGAGCAAGATTTCTCCCATGATTCAATAGAATGCAGTAAAGATATAACTAGAGAAGTGAATCATGAGGATGAAGCACCAATAACCGCTCCTTCGTCCGATTAAGCTTTCCAAGATCCTATCCTTCCTGCACAAGATGAAGAGAATGAGGTAAGTCATTTTCCTTTCTAGTTTTTTGATGATACCTTGTTCTATGATTCAGAGAATGAAGAAGAGATGGAACCCTTGGACAAGCTAGATCCTCTATATCTCAAGACTGAAGATGTAGAGGCAGATCTTCCACTTGATGAAGTTATCCAAATACTTGAAGCTCCTGCACAGGAAGGATTAAGCAAAGTGAGTTATTTTCCCTTCCAAATTTTTAATGATTCTTTATCTTATGATGCAGAGAGTAAATAAGTGTTGGATGTTTTAACCCCTTCATGTTATGATGAAAATGAAGACTTTGTTGATAATATTGATGAATTCATACATGTCGGGAAGCGTAAATGGGATGTGATTGGATATGATGGGGATCCCATTTACGACATTGAGGATCATTTCCAAAGGTTTCCCTTACAACTGTCATATGACATTACTAAATTTGACATTTGGCGACAAGGACATGACATAATTACCAATTTTATTCAGACACCCAAGGATGACCTGATGCTATGCTCTCCTAATAATTTTTGGTCATACCTTGAGGACTTTGATGACTATCCCTTTGAGCACTTAGATATATTCTATGAAGAAAGTTATCAACCATCATTCTGCTCAGATCTTGATAAAAGTGAGGAGGTTACTTCTGTGAAACAAGATGCTTGTGATAAGGTTTTCCACCTCTCTTTGATTACTTTACCGTGCTATGTCTTTGAAGGTATGGTTTGGAAACATGTCCCTTATCCCAAGTCTCTTGTAAGACAAAACCTCATTTTGGATTTTAGGGGAAAGTTGAGTTTCTCAAGAAGAAGCTTTTTGTCACAGTTTTCCAGCTTTCCCTTAAGGAATTGTCAGTCATCCTTTCAGCTCTTGCTAATCCCTTCTCAGGCCTTAAGTTGTGAAGATGCCCAAGGTAGCCATCATTCAGATTCCTCGAGTCGGTATTTTGAACCTTTGAATTTTCACGATCCATTTTTGAGATGGATTGAGCAATCTCTTGAGAGTATGTCCTAGCATCACGTTTTCCCTCCCACCCACCTCCATGAGCTAGACCTTACAGTTTCCATTGGTATGATACATTTTCTAACTCATGTTATTCTTGTGCTTAACTTATCACTATTTTGGCTTATGATGAAGCACACAGGCAGGTATTGCAGGACATTGCTGGATGGGTTTCACTGATCGTTTGACCACATCTAACATCCAACCAACATGTAAGTAGGTAGGCATTTTGCATTCATTGTATATACCATTGCATTGCATACTAGAGTAGTTTGCTTTCACACTTGTACATATGATTGCTTTTATTATATATATATGAACTAGGGTGATATCACCACCCCAGATGATTACTGATGATTGCTATTGAGATCAAGCAGGTTATNTTCTCATGCGCTCTATGGTGAGCACATGTCCCCGAGTTGGAGCCACATGTTATCCCCCACTTTTAGGGATAACTAGGAGATTATGTCTCGAGGCCCACAGGTCGTAGACATGGAGTACCGAGAGCCAGATTGACTTGAGAATGGACTTTTTTTGAGCCCATCTTTTCTCCCTTTCAGCGCCTCCACTTTGTCAGTAACAACAACAACATCCATCACCTTCGGCTTGGTCCTATATCAGAGATAGTTCTTGCTCCATGAGGTAATGAGTCCAGGTATCATGGTATGTGTCACTTTGATCCTCAAAACCTTTGAATATGTGCATTTAATTCCTTTGTTTATAACAAATGATTGGATCTTATACTTGTCCACTTGACCATGTCTGGGGGGAATGACAGGATGCTGTGGCAAGTTTG
>JASDQU011249054.1:10539-24755 GCA_032191745.1 Picea mariana
AAGAGAACTCTCTCAGTTCCTTTTTCGTAAAGTAGTCTGATGAGACCGAAAAAAAGATAAACTATCGCTCGACAGACATTTTCTTCAAATACTTTAATGAGTGTGAAGAGAACAAGGTCGCTTGGCAATCTTTTCATGTTTAGAGAGTCTGAAAAGAACTTAAAGATGACTCCAATGTTGTCCTTTTTCGTAGTGTTAGTCTCGCGAGGCCGAAAAAAAGATAAATTATCACTCGAAAGATGCCCTTTCAAACCTTTTAATGAGTGGGAAAGGAAGCAAGATCACTCGGCAATCTTTTTATGTTTAGAGAGTCTGAAAAGAGCTTAAAGGAGACTCTAGGGGGTTCCTTTTTCATGTATCCATACAGGTCCGAAAAAGAGATAAAAGTTTACCTGGATGCATTCTCATGTATTTACAAGCATGAGAAAGAACAAAGACTAAGCTTGGTATGCCCCCAGCTTGAAAAGCTAGTGGCTTAACTCCAGAATGAGCATCAAAGGCTGGAGACATGCCCTCCAAGCTTCAATTCATTCATTGATTTTGAGGTTGTCACCAATTTCTCTAATAGATGAGAAAAAGGAGAAGGGTGGATAAAAAGAAGACTGTTTCATTTTTTAACGAGCTTGACACATGAAAAAAACTATGCTCAGAGCCTGTGTTTCATTTTTTAATGAGCTTGCCATGGAGAAGAGAAACTATGCTCATGGTTTCTTCCTGATCATGGCTTCTGAGAGGATAACACTTTGGAAGGATACCATGTCAAGGGATAAAACTCGGTCATGGCTTCTAGGAGATTTTCGCTGAATGGAAGATAATCACTTGGGAAGGAACACATGTTGAGGGTCATGATAGGGGTAAGGAGATCAAGCTCCAACAACCTTACCGAGGAAATCACCATGTCAACTACTAGATCCAAATCATCGGAAGTTGAAAGCATGGGAGATGGTAGAAAATCAACATCAGGATGGGAGATAGATTGTATATCTTCCAGAATTTCTTCACGAGGGGGAAGAAAAGAGGTTTGGTGATGGTTATTATCTCGAGGTAACTTGTCAATGCGAAACATTTCAGGAATAGATTCATAAAAAGGAAAATTTGGGGAAATGCAGTCGATTGCAGATGACAAGGAACTCAACCGTGATTGCATCAAGGAACTGTCAGGTGCCAATAGATGTTGGTCATCCGATGAGGGAGAAGTGGATGGGATAGAAACATATGATGTTTTGGCTGGACTAAGTGGCACGATTACACCTAGTGCATCGAATTTCAACAGACAAGGTACAATCCAAGGGTCAGATTATGCCAAAGATTGATAAGCCGCGGTCAAAATCATATCGACGGTGGCTATATGATGTGTAGTCGGTGGAAGTGGTGTAGGGAAGGTACCCATGAGGCTAGAATATTTCAGTAAGCCAACACCAACGCTTTCATACGTGATCTTTTGGTCTCCCAAGAAAGGAATATTGTTGGTAGCGGGAACGCGAGCATCGGTCATGCAAAAATCCAACAGATCAACAGTGACAATTTTTCCCTGTGATCGCCAATTTTTGGAATCGCCAATTTCTGTTGAGGAAAATCTCTCTGCGGATAGGTAGATCTCCTCTTGAGAGATAGACTCTTAACTCTTAAGACAGAAGATGCTTATCGTGGACACTGACTTCCTTTTAGATCTAGATAAACTAAAGTGTGAGGAGGAAGGATAAAAGAAGTACCTTTTACCGGTGTTTGTCCCTGCACGATCTGAGTTGAGCTCCAATATTGAACTCTTTGATAAGCCCTGTAGACAAACAAGATACAACCAAATTCCTACCTTACTGAGATTAGCTTAAAATAGATCTATCTACTTAGAGACAAGTTCATGTGAGATCAAGCGCAAACTAGAAAGAAACATGCCAACCAGATTATATTGATAAGAACAACAATGAAGAAAACTTACAACTGTAGACGTGAGTGCAGCAGCTTCGTCAATTCCTCCTTGTCTAACCCTTTCTCAAGAGACCCACGATCAGAATGACAATAAATTCACTGATTATTCTCCTCCACTTCACTATGTGTTTCCTATGAGATCATAGGTTTCATGCTTCCAATCCTTCTCTTTTCACCATGAGAGGGCCTGCTTATATAGTTTTAGAGAGGCCCAACCACTTGAGATATCTTTAGGGTAAGTTGATGATTTTCCTCCTTCAGTTAGGGATATTCCCTAATATCATGGCTTGATTGAGGAGTCGAATCCAACTGCCTTCAAAGATTGAAGAGATCTTTCTCCCATTCTTCTCAACAAACCAATTGCTGCCCAGAATAGGTAGTGCTCCCTCAAAAGGGAAAACAAAGCATTATAACGCTCCCTATTAATGTATAGGGGGGCGCCAACACTCCTGATAGTAGCAATGCTCCTCCAAAAGGGAATATGGAGTGTTATAATGCTCCCAGATAGTCTATAGGGGGGCGTGAACACTCCTGAGAGAGGTATAGGGGAGCACTCTCCTCTAAAAACTCAATTTTTGTGGTTCTTTCAAATAGCAAGAGGTTCATAAACCCAGTTAACCTTTCCTCTTCTTCAAAATCAAATGTTTGAGGTGTTTCAAGTGTCTTTCTGATATCGTTATAGGTACGACATATGCATTATGGCAGTATGATTTTCTTGACACTTGCGACATTTGTGAGCAAAATGTGATACTTGCGACACTTGTAATGACGACACTTGCGACACTTTCGAAGTGAGTAATTTCGATGTGTAACATTGATCACTCATAATGATCTTTGGGCATCAAAACCTGGTTATGATGTCATCAAATATGAAGCGCGCAACTATAGTTTCACTACAGTCCTTAACTTCTCTTGCTTTCTCCCATCTGGTCAAGTATTCTGTTGCTATAATTATGTAACTTTCTCCTGTACGCTTTCCTAGTGGGTTTATAGGTCCAACAAAGTCAATGGACCATTTCTCAAATGATTTTAGGATCAGTTGTGGTGCCAATGGACTTTCATCTCTTCTGGATGGTTTCCTGACTATTTGGCATACATCGCAGGCTCTGGAATAGTCTTTAGCATCTCTGTGTAAGGTAGGCCACCAAAGGCCAGCTCTAAGAACCTTCTGCGTAGTTGCTTTTCCTACATAGTTTCATCCTATGATGCTTTCATGAGATTCTGCAAGGATCAATGGTCGTTCTACCTCCATAACACACCTTCTCAATATCTCATCAAGTCCCATCTTGTATAGATGTCTGGCTATAAGTGAGAAGTCTGCAACACGCACTACTAGCCATTTCTTCTGAGGAATTGTGTACTCACTAGGTGCCATTCCTATTGATAGGAACTGGACTATATCTGTGAAGTGGTCATCAATCTTTCTAATGGCCAGTAGCTGTGCATCCAGTAGTGTATCCTCCAAACTAGTTGACTCATCACCATGTTCCAAACTTGACAAGTGATCAGGACCTTTGTTCATTCTCCTTGGCTTTACTATGATATCAAAGTCATATTCCTGAAATAGCAGAAGCCATATGCATATCATTCCCCCCAACACTACCTTGTTGACTAGGTATTTCAGTGCAGAGTGATTAGTAAACATTTTAATGTGTCCTCCCAACAAGTAGTGGCAAAATTTCTGCAATGCGTATACCATGGCTAACCCTTCTCGCTCAGTGGTGGTGTAGCTGATCTCAGTAGTTGATAACTTCCAGCTAGAAAAAGCTAACGGATGGTCAATATCTCCTCCTCCAGGTTTTTATAACACAACTCCTAAAGAAATGGAAGATAGATGGACATGCACATGAAATTTCTTGGTCCAGTCTGGGAAAAATAGAATGGGAACAGTAACCATTTTCTGTTTCAGTGTGTCAAAGCTCTGCTAGCATTCTTCTGTCCAACTAAACTGACAATCCTTCTTCAACAACTTCTCCATGGGCACTATAATCTGAGCATAGCCCTTAATGAAATTTTTGTAGTAGCCCGTGTGTCCCAACACAGTGCACAACTGTTTAACTGATGTAGGGGAGGGGGGGGGGTAGATCAACTATAATGGTGATCTTGGATGGATCTACCAAACACCCTTGCTTACATACAATATGTCCTAACAAAAATCCAAATGGTGAAAATAAAATGCATTTATTCAGGTTCAAGGAAATTTGGCACTGCCTGCATGTATCCAACATTAGCCTTAGACATTCAATATGATTCTTCAATAAACTAAAAACAGTCCAATCATCAAAATATGCTTCTAGAAATTTATGCAGAAATTCCTTGAATGCTTCGACCACCACCCTGAAAAAGATGGCTGGAGCATTCTTTAATCCAAATGGCATCACTGTATACTGATAAGATCCCCATTCTGTTGCAAATGTGGTCTTGTGGCGATCTTCCTTGGCAATCTGGATCTGATGGTATCCTGAAAATCCATCTGTAAAAGAAGATACTTCCTGGCCTCCCACATCATCTAACACTTCGTCAGTGAACGGTGTAGGGCAGGGGTCATGCAAACATGCATCATTTAGCTTCCTGAGATCTACGCATATCCTAATTTCTCCTGTCTTCTTGTCTTGTACCACCATAGGGCTAATCCACTCTGACTCTTCGACAGGTTCTATGATTCTTGCTTCCAACATTCTGTCGATCTCAATCTTCACTTTTTACTTATATTTAGGGTCCAATCTGTAAGGTCTCTGTTTGACTGGTCTTGCATCTAGCTTCAAAGGGATCCTCATCTCTCCCATAGGTCCTTTAATTCGCTTCATATCAGTGAAATTGGTTGGAAACAAGTCCTGATATTCATGCAGTAACTCTGTAACTTTGTCAATGGTGGCAAAATCCCAGTAATCTATGACATTGGCGAGCTTCGATGTATCCTCTGTTCCAATATTGACTTTTTTGATCTTGATTGGCTGTCCAATAAATGGTAACTCAACTCTTGGTCCTTCTACATCTCTCTAGCCTTCTTTTTCTGCGATGTTCACCTTCCTTGGATCATCGTCTTCATCAACATTGATGTTGTAACAACCTTGTAGTTTCTGGAGAGGCGCAGTCCATTCGTCCTCTTATTATTTTAAAGGAAGGATAGATGCCTCCTCGAATACTTTCTATCTCATAATATATAATGCTTGATCTACTTAGGGATAGTGACTTTCAAATAAGAAGGTAGTTACAAAATTCTGAGTCATACCTTTCCAATCGATAGTGATGAGGCACAACTATGCTTGAAGGTACCAGTTGATAGGTTTTGTGTCCAGTGTGTTGATGAATTTGTGTACCCATTGTTCTTGAGGAATGTTGCTCCAGGCTTCCTCACAGCTTCGCACATGGTCCTTTGGGAAACTTCGGCCTGTGTATCGAACTTCACAGCCTTCTACTTGTGCTAAGAACCACAGTGTAATCAAGGTACAACACTGTACCTAATCTGTAATGTTACTTTTGTATGCCCCCCACCATCTTGCTGGGGTTTCTCTCAGGGACTCATACATCGCCAACAATATTTGTTGCATTGGTACACTCCCTTCAAAAGTCTGACAAGAAGGTTTCCAGAGGATTTAGACCATCAAAGGTGGGTAAGTTACTTACTGTTGTGCCAATCTAGCAGATGTCTCTGGTTAATCTAGCACATCTTCTTGTAGATACTTCATACATTTTATTCTTCCAGTTCTCCAGTGCTTCTTCTGAGTCTGATGAGCATACGCTGTCACTTCGCCAACTTAATTTTCCATTGGCTATGGGATTAATGTAATCCTGCTGTCTCGATGTTAATTTGTATATATTTTCTAGTGCACATGCGTGGTCTTATTCTTTGATAGGTTCTGTGTACCGTTGACCTTCATCTGGATCTAAAGGTGCAATGACCCTAAGGCCATATCTTTCAAAATTCATACGTCTTTTCTTTAAATCAACCACAGTGGAATTATTGAAAGCCCAATCGATTCCTAATAGTGCAGGGTAAGGATAACTATCATCAAATATTTCAATTACCTCAAAATTTGAAAACATTCTTACTACGTCAATGTCCACAGGGACATGTTCTGATCTGCCAAAAGGGCTTAAAAATTGCTGATTAGCCATCCTAAGCTTGATAGGGGAATAGATCAACTTTGGTTTTCCCATCAGTGCCCAGGTTTGCTTCTTCATGACATTGACCTCCGACCCTAAGTTGAGGACTACATAATCTATCTCATACTCTCCTATTTGAGCATTTAAATGTAATTCCTTATTTGTCCTTCTCTTCTTACCGATTTGGTGTATTGCCCTATTCAATAAGGGGTCTATCTTTCCTAGCTCATATTGTCTGATTAAATTTTGTAACTCTTGTACATCGCTTTCATCTTGAATCAAATTAATACAAGTATATAAAAATTCCATGAGCTTCCTTACCTCTTTTCCTTCTTTTGGCGAAGAAAACTGATCAAATGACAGAGGCATTCCATATTCTCTTACTTCTGGTCTTGTATTTTATGAAGAGCCTTAGTCTCCTCTGAATTCTTTTCTGGCTTCCTCAAATATTTGTCTTTCTTTCTTTGCATCAAATGTTTGGGTTTTCTCTGCAACTCTTAATTCCCAAATCTTCTGTAGTCTTCCCTTGCATCATTCTATCATCTCCTATAACAAATCCTCCTTTGGTTATAACAACGAATCTAGGGTCTTCTTTGCGAGGCTCAACATATATCAGTTGTACTTGCAGGTTTTGCTAAGTTCCTCATCTTTCTTGAAGCTTAGCTAACAACACATGAAAATCTTCTATAACATGGTCAAACGAGTTGCAGTAGCTGCAAGTAGTACAAGGGTTCTGACAATCCCTTGCAAGGTGTCCTGGTTGTGCGCAGTTATAACAGATGATCTGTCCCCAAACTTGACCCATTCCTCCTCGTCATCCTCTTTCTCTGGATCCACTGGGAGGATTGAAGTTTCCTCTCCCAGGAGAGTTATATTGCGTAGTGTTTCCTTCTTTCTAAACTTCACTTTGAAGACCTTTCATGCATGAGATCATAAGCCCTACAATCCATATCATCATGTCCTATGGACTTACAAAATGTATAATAAAAATTTGTAGGTGTCTGAACATACTTTTGCATGTAGTAGCACTCACTAGGGTGATGTCTATTTCTGCATACCTCGCACCAAGGTAAGATGATTTGCTTCAAAGGGATCGAGGCTCTAGAAGCCAAGTATTCATTGAATAGGGGACAATGTTCCTTGTCATGGCCTTCTGATCTGCATCTGACACACCAAATGTCTTCTCTTTTATCTTTTCCCTTGTCTTTCTTCATATCTTCAACCTGTAGAGACAAACTAGTTAGCTGACTCAATATCTGACTCATACCTGAGCTGGATTCTCTCATAGGGGCTGATTCTAACTTCATGGTGATCTCCAGCACCTCAGACTGCAAAGAAATCTTCTGTTGCATCACGGGAAATTTGATGTGTGGTAAGAGGGCAACAATGAACCATTCTTTGTTCTATTCGTTTGGGATCTGAAAAGTCAATCGACCTATTAAGGTTTTAAATCTCTGATCAAATTCCCAAACAAGTTTGACCACCTTCTGCTTGATCATTTTCAACTCTGTGATACATTGTGACTCTGACTTGGGTTTCTTGAACTCTGCAATCGACACATTCTTAATATGATTTAGTGGCTTAGGATGTGCAAGTCCTTGAACAAGATTCATGTACCAGCTTAGTGCGCGATCCCTTAGAGTGGTACTAAACTAGGTTCTTTGACAACTTCGTTAGTGACATTTTAAATATTCCATACGGCTTCACATAGGAACCAGTGATGATCAGGATCTTCAGACCCATCTCCCCTAAAGAAAGGAAGCCTCATATCATATGCCATAAATATTCCTAGGGTTCCTGACTGAATATGTGGTGGACTACTATTGAAAGTGCTCTGGACACTCTGGTGACTGGGATTACTCTGGTTTCTTAATACTACTGAATCAATAGGAGGGATAACAATACTTACTTCGATGTTCTGTGCAGTTTCTGAGGTTTCAGGTTCTCCCCGATGAATCTCTTTAGCTTTCCCTTCCTCTGTCTTAGTAGGTTTTGAATGCTCCCCGTCTGTCAAATCTACCTCTTCTCCACTATAGAAACCTTCATCCTCGTAGTTCTACTTAAACAGGTTTGCAAGGTGAACTTCTCAGAACACTCTCCCACTGCGCGTATGTCCAACTTCTGTGTCATTGTCGCTCTCCGAATTCTTGAACATTATCCTTTCTAGATCCGACCAATCTACTATATCTTCAAGATGTTCTTCTCATGAAATAGCATCTTGAGTCTCAACTTTAGGAATTGTAAACATTTTCCTTTGGGTCCCTTGAAGAAGTATCTCTCATCTTGGTTGTATGATTCTACTCCATCAACAACAAAATCTGTGATGTACCCTCTAATTGTGCTATTGAACCAGTGATCTACTACTCGTGATACGACGTTATCAACTCTTTTGACCTTCTTGATCAGCTTCGACGTCCAAACCATAGGAGCTCTAGATCGGATCTTGAATTGGGTATCTGCTAATCTAGCTAGCCACTTGTATAGCTCTTAATGGATTCCCCCAAAGAAAATTTTGTGTATATCAGTGAAGATATATTTCTCCAACCAATCCTCTGTACTAAGATTAGGGTTCTTATTTTGGGCTTCAGCGAAGTCCTTTTCTTGATACTCTATCCACTTTTGAGTCTCTGTCTTCGATGGGAACCACCTTGACATTCCCTCAAGAAGATTTCGGTCCCAACAACAGAACCATTTGTTGGCATAGGGCTAGACCCAGGATTCGGCTCCAAGAGTGCACCAACAAGACCTAAGTATTGGCCTTTTTGGCAACACCTATGAAGTAGATGCAGTCTCACCCGAAGCAGTTATGAGGGGGTTGCAGGACAGGGATGTCTAGAACCAAAGGGGATATCAAGTGGATCTAACACAAAAATAGCACACCGTTCATATATCACTTATCAACTTAGATCTATGTTGCACATCTACTTATCATATCTAAAACAGTAATGCAATCATAGTATATCAATGATAGAGATAAAATACCAATCACACACAACACAAAATATACGTGGTTCACCCTCTCTCTAGGGATATGTCCACATAACTGTGCTATAATATATTAAGGTAAAGCATACAGTTCTTGTCTGCACTCTTAGCTAGTAGATATTCTTTCTTCTCCTCTATTTCTCTCCCTCCCTGCACACCCAATTGTAGGGTTGATCTTTGCACCCAGCTGAAGATCTTACAATACCATAAGTCTCTCATACTCAACACTTCTTTCTCACATGCTACTACTCGCTTGATCACACAACGAAAAAGAAAACAACAATAATCATAAAACCAACCCATCCCAAGTCCTTTAGACCTCTATTTATACATTACAATATCTCACCGACATCCTTAGGTTGAAACCTAGGTGTCCAAGACCCTAGATATCAAAACCCTAGGTCAACTTGACCCGTATTTTCAGGGCTTCGCTAGCCTGTCTTTCCTTCCTTATCGCGCGGTGCTCCAAAGCATCCAACGATGGATTTTTCCACTTGCTGAGTTGTCCACAATCCTTCTTTCTTGCTTATCTTTCATCCCTGATCTCCTCGTTCAACGACTTACTTTCCTCTGTCTTTTCTGCACTTTTTCTCACTTCGACCCAGTAACAATCACTATGTCTGCCGTGAAGTTTACATTCTCCCTTTTCTTCCTTGATCTTCGTATACTTCCATAACCAAGAGCCAACAAGTTACAAAAGGTTAAAGCTGAGCACAAGCACCCAAGAGGATTGCTGCAACCTTTACCCATTCTTGAGTGGAAGTGGGAAGTGGTGACAATGGATTTCATCACAGGATTGCTCAGAACAAGCAAGCAACATGATTCCATCATGGTGGTGGTGTACAAGCTTATGAAAGCTGCCCATTTTATTCTGTTAAAGACTACTCACAAGGCAAAAGATGTTGTTGACATCTTTATGAGGGAAATAACATGATTTCACGGAATTCCCAAGACAATTGTGTCTGACAGAGACCCAAAATTTACCTCAAATTTATGGAAATGATTATTCAAGGGGTTCATAACAAATCTGAACTTCAGTACAACCTATCATCCTGAGTCAGATGGGTAGAGAGAGTGGGTGAATCAAGTAATAGAAGACATACTGAGGATGTATGTGATGGACAAACCATCGAAATGGGAAGACTACCTACACTTGGTAGAATTCACCTACAACAATGGGTATCAAGCATCATTGAAGATGATCCCATTTGAAGAAATTTATGGCAGAAAGAGAAATACTCTAGTAAGCTGGGACAATCCAGCTGAAAAGGCAGTAGTTGGGCCAAAGTTTCTCAAGGAAATGGAAGAGAAAATGCTGAAAATTAAGCAGAATTTGAAAGCTACCCAAGACAGGGAGAAAAGTTATGTTGATAAAAATAGAACCCATAGAGAATTTAAAGTGGGAGAGCATGTTTTCCTGAAAGTGAAAGCTAATATAAGTTCCCTGAAGCTGGGAAACTGCGCCAAGTTGGTAGCAAGATTTTGTGGGCCATTTGAAATGCTAGAAAGGATTGGGCCAGTTGCATATATGCTTGCATTACCTGCATCCATGACTGTACATAATGTGTTTCATGTTTCATTGCTTAAGAAATATATACCTGATGCTAATCATGTAATCGATTGGAATGTGATTTAGGTGGAGAAAGAAGGTGTCCTACAAGTGCATCTTGTGCGCATATTGGACCGGAAAAGAAAACAACTCCGGAATCAAGCCATAGTTCTTGTAAAGGTCCAGTGGACCTGGTACAGTCCCAAGGACATGATTTGGGAACATGAGGATGCTCTGCGGGCATAATACCTGCATCTTTTTGAAGATTTTGAAAATCTTGCTGATGCTGTGTAAAAGCTGCACCGAGGACAGCGCAAAAATAAGGGGAGGGGATTGTAATATCCGCAAGGACGAGCCTTGTTGTAATCATGTTTTGTAGGATGGTGATCCGAGTATTGATAAGCTGGTTGGATTATGCGTTTATTAGTCCAGAGAGCCTAAGTGTTAAAGGCGAGGAGCCTATTTTTGTATATGTAATTATGCAGAATATGGGACTAAGCTTCCACAACGTGGGTAAGGGAAAGGGGGCTGAAAGGTTGGAAAAAGGGGATAATATTAGGGGCTTAAGTCCTTGGAATAATAATTTATTATTATTCCAAAGCTATGTGACAAACATGTTTTTATCCAAAGTTCTATGATAGGCAACGCATGCAGCTCCAACGTGTGCAAAAAAGGGAATGCATACTTGATGGAGTGCATGCAACTTCATGGGCGACATGTGTCGGCCCAGGCACATGAAATAACCCAAGAATTGAGCCATGATGGGGGTTCGTCCTCCATTCTTGTGTCCGCTGTCTGAATTGTGTTACCTCTGCGTCTGATCTCTGCGTTGATTCCTGGTCACACAACTCGGAAACAAGAAAATCGTAATGTTTTCCTGAGAATTTGATGTATCCGCCATCTGAACTACTTGAGTCTTTGTTCGACCTCTGTGTTGATTGATCCATGTCATAAACCCATGGATTGAGCCGTTTCACTTGTGTATCATGTGAGCCCAGCCTATCCTCCCTTGTAAAGCCGAGTCCATACCCGAACTGTCTTTGGGTTGCTACCTTCTATTTTTCCCTAGTGGAATTGTGTTGCTGTTATCCTCACCTTGCGAGAATTGGGCTGAAACTGGTTGAATAAGTAGGTTTTCAGGCCCATGGTAGAAGAGGCAGGTTCTCAGGCCTATGAGCATCTCTCTCTAGGTGAGAGAGTTTGCTGGGAAGTGGTTTTCTCCCAGAGAGAGTCCAACACCATCTACGGTTTTCTAAGAATTTCTGATCCGGCCTGTTGCCGAGACCCAGAGAGGGAGGTGAAGCACCGATGGAATTTTATTGTAAAGGTGTATACTCCCGGATGGAACAAGCATGTGGGGAATGACAGTCTTTGAGTAGTGGGCGTACGAAGGCTCCTAGAGAGAATCCTTCCAGTTGCTCTGTGCAGTTTTCCTATAACCTCAACCTAGTCTAGGATTCCCTTGCCTAGGGTGGAGCTTGGTCCCCGCTTGGGGGTGACCCACTGCTGAGCGTGATGAACATCGTGGTCTAAGGCTGGGAGGTTCGTGGAAGGTCTCCACGTAGTTGGTGGAGTTACTACATTTTCAAAGATAAGTATTAGTATGTGTTTAATTTCAATTAAAATGCATGTCTTTGATGCTTGCAATATTATCATGTATTCCGATGCAATTATGAATTACTGTTAATTCCATTATTTCTGTATGTTAGCAATAATCATGTGATTACTCTGTATTGTTTAGTTAAATGTGTTAATTTGATTTAATGCATGTTATATATATAAGTATGAGAATGTTTCCATGTAGTAGCGTTGCCCGACATTGGGGTTGATGGTGGGGGACGTTACACCATGGATCTATTCATAGCTATCTTGCACC
Organism: Picea mariana; assembly: GCA_032191745.1. Taxonomy (NCBI): domain Eukaryota; kingdom Viridiplantae; phylum Streptophyta; class Pinopsida; order Pinales; family Pinaceae; genus Picea; species Picea mariana. The sequence goes on from JASDQU011249054.1 coordinate 22,983, forward strand.
TAAGATGGTTGAGACATGTATGATTTAGAAAAGTAAGCACAAGAAATATTGGTTAGTTTAGTTGGATACAAGAGTTAAGATAAATGTTAGTTAGTTGATAGAATATTTTCCAATGGAAATGAATGGACTACTCACAAGGGTGAATTTGAATATTTTACCTTTGGGTTCATATGATTCCTTAATTGGCATGGACTAGCTAACATCACATAAAGTGAATTTACACTGCTACATAAGACCATTGAATGCATAGATGATGAAGGGAATCCAAGTTTAGTGAAAGGTACTATGAGAACCATCTCTATCAAATAGATTTCATCCTTACAGCTAAAAATGAGTGCTGTAAAAGGTTTCAAGTTATATATAGTTCATGTATTGGAGTCAACATAAAACAAAGAGTCAAATTTTTAAGACTATCCAATACTTCAAGAATTTAAGTATGTCTTTCCAGAGGATATACCGGGTGAACCTCCTAAAATATATATTTATTTCTCAATTGATCTCATGCCTGGTTTTGTACCTATTTCAAGAGCTCCATACAAATGAGTACACCCTATTTGATGGAACCAGAGATGCAAATACAAGATTTTTTACAAAAAGGGTATATCAGAACAAGTGTGTCTCCTAGGGGATCACCTATACTGTTTGTGAAGAAAAAACATGGTACTCTTAGACTATGCATTGATTACATATAGTTGAACAAAGTGACAGTGAAAAAAAAGTAACCTTTTCCTTGAATTGATGATATGTTTGATCAGGTACACGAAGAAAAAGTATTTTTGAAGATTGACTTGAGATCAAGGTATCTTCATGTTAGGATTAAAAATGAGGATATTCATAAGATCGATTTCAGAACAATGTAAAATTATTATGAGTTCATGGTGGTACCATTTGGACTTAATAATGCATCAAATACATTCATGTGTCTCACGAACAATATTTTAAACAAATATATGGATAAGTTTGTATTGGTCTTTATCAATGAAATCCTTCTCTACTATAAATTAGAAGAAGAACATGAGGATCATCTCAGATTAGTTTTCCAAACACTAAGAGAACATTATTTGTATGCCAAGTTCAGTAAATGTGATTCCTATCAAAGGAAGATGCAATATTTGGGACACATCATATCATATCATGGAACATCAGTTGATCCACAAAAGATCAAGGCCATTATGAACTAGCCCACTCTAAAGAATGTGATAGATGTAAGGTCATTTATGGGAATGGAAGGATAGTACAAAACATTCATAGAGGGGTTTTTAAAAATTGATCGTCCCATAACCTCTTTGCAAACGAAAGGAGTAAAGTTTGTGTGGTCTAATAAATGTGAAGAAAAATTTCCACAATTGAAGCATCGTCTAACCAATGCACCGGTACTAAATATTGTTGATCCAAACCAAGAATTCACAGTGTGTACAAATACATGTAAATAAGTAATAAGTGGAGTTCTTATGCAAGATTTTCATGTGGTAAGTTATGAATACAAGAAATTGAAGGAGAATTGAAGGAATTATGTTACCCATTACCTGGAACTTGTAGCCATAATACATGCATTGAAGATTTGGCGACACTACTTGATGGGTAGAGAATTTGTTTTTCTGACATACTATGGTGGATTGAAACATATTTTCGATCAGCCTAACTTGAATGTTAGACAAGCAATGTGGTTAGCATTTATCAACGAGTGTGATTTTGAAATCAGACACATCAAGGGAAAATAAAACAAGGTAGCAAATATACTCAACCTGAGTATGCAGGCTATACACTTGGAAG
>JASDQU011249055.1:0-12771 GCA_032191745.1 Picea mariana
TTTACATTAATTAACAGTCACATTAAGGTGGGGCCGACCTGTACCCTTTACATTACAATTAGGGTTACAGGTAGGTCTGACTCTTGGACAATATAGCAAATGATCTGATACACCCACTAGTGCTCATCCACTAGGGGCACATCCATAGGGATGTCCATATCTCTAGCTCCCTACATTACACAGAAGAACCAGATCTTCACATGTTCACCTGTGCTCGTCCACAGGCACGTCCACTCTACAGATACTCTTTCCCACTGCTTCACACAGGAGAATCATCTGGAGTTTCTCGTCAACTCTGCTGCTCAAAGGAGGCTAATACATCATCTTCATTTTTGTTCACATGACAATGCACACAACACTTTGGGATTTCACATGTTCACCTTGTGCTCATCCACAGGCACGTCTAACTCAACAGATCACCTTTCTCACTGGATAATCATCTGGAGTTCTTCTCAACTATTTGAATGGAGGAGGTCATCTCTATGTTCCAACTCTGTCTCAGGTAGGAACCACAGACCCTTCTTAGGGGCTTTCTCTCAGGTTTGTAAGCTAGATAAAGACTCACATTGCTGCAATGATCCACATCTCATAGGTTTGTAAGCTGGAGAATGTCTCACATAGTTGCAATCATCAACATCTTGGAGGTATTATTGTTGAAATATTGTAACTTTGAAGAATATTATAATTATATTTGAGTTATTATCTTATAGATCAAATCCCTTTTTACGGATTGATCATGTTGGGTCTTGTATAAGATCTAATCCCCTTTTGTGGATTGGTCAAACCATATTTATATGGTGGTATTCATAAAGTCATCCACTAGTGTTTATAAAGTGGTTTTAACCACTTCTAGAAGAAGTCAGCCCTACTAAGTGAAGTTACATAACCCTAACGCCTCCTCAACTAGTATTTATATTTGAGGATGGTGCCTCACTTGTACACTCTCACACTCACTCATCCAGTGCACATATCCTAAAGGCAGTTACTATTGCAGGAGGAAGGAGAAGAGAGGCACATGCTCAGTCTTAGTTTATTCTTGGTGTTTTGGTTTTAGTCTTGGCATTGTATTGGCTATCTATTATTGAGGAAGTTTTTGTTTGGTTTTCTCCCCCATGAGGGTTTCCTAGGATAAAATGTTGCGTACCTTGTGATTGTGTTTCTTTCAATGATCCTCTTTGTGATGTTGTTTTGGAAAAGCATTGAATGCTCACGTAATTTGGAAATAACCTAATAACAACAGTAAAACCTTAACATGGTATCCGAGTTTGACTGAATAGAGCATCTTTCACTAGGTATCTAGACGCCACTGTTGCCATACAAAAAACTTAGGGTTTTTTACTGAAGAGGAATTTGTGACCAAAAAATATCTTAGGAAGTGTGCCCTGCACTAGCGCATCTTTTGGCAGCTTGAGCAAACTTTTTCAGTGGTCAGATTCTATGGAAAGTCAAACCCTAGTTTTCATTGGTACTAGAAAACCAGAAAACTAGAGCCAATACTAGAATTACCAGTCCAGAAATTGCGCATGTCAAGTTTCAAGGGGTTAAAATTGGAAATTTCTAAAATAGTCTCCTCCAACAAACTCGCCTCAACTCATTACATCTCCTGGTAAGTTCAGTTTCAATTTTTGAGCGTTTTCATTTTCTGGTCATTTTCTTAGCTCCAGGTCAAGATGTCAACAAGCACTAAGCTTGTTGACAAGTTAGAAGGTGTGGAAAATTTTCATGCCTAGAAGTACATAATTGGACTCATTCTTGAAGAGAATGACCTTGCAAAATTAATAGAAGAAAATGTACCAGAACCCAAAGAAGATGCAGCCAAAGAGAAGTACAAGAAGGATATGATTAAGGCTAAAAGAATAATTGCAGATTCCATTAAAGACCACTTTTGATCCCTCGTGTGTCTTCTAAGAATAATCTAAAATATATGTTTGATGCCCTAACTAGAATGTATGAAGGAAAGAACATCAACCGAAAGATGAACTTGAGAACTCAACTCAAGAATACAATGATGCAAAAATCAGAAACAATTCAAGACTATTTCTCTAGGGTTTCTCAATTCAAAGAACGGTTAAAGGAAATTAGAGACAACTTAGATGAAGATGAACTCATGATGACAACTCTTAATGGTGTCACAAGACCTTGGGATGCCTTCATCCAAACTATTTGTGGAAGAAAAAAGAAACTACTATTTGACAATTTATGGGAAGAATGTGTTCAAGAAGAAGCAATCATTTCCAATCGAGAAGTCATCCTATTAAGAGATGAAGATCAAGCCTATTATCACACAATTTGTACTTTCCCAAAATACAAAGGCAAGTGAACAATAAATTGGCGTAACAGGAGGTTGTCCTATCATTGTCACCTAAACAAAACACCTCGTTCTATTTAGGGGTAGCACCCCAGAGGAGACGTACTTGGTGACGTAGGGGTTTGAGAAGGCTAATGTAAGAGTATGAAAAGGTTCTTCCCCTCTCACAAGTCACTCTGATCAGAAAGTCCCAATGGTTTTAATAAGATGAAGCAAAGATTTGCTTAAGTGTACCTGCCCAGAACAAGACAACAAGAAAAACATTATTTGCAAGTACCAATTGATATTAGTGCTTCATAAAACCATGGACTTTGAATAAAATCATGACTTGATATAAAAGATGAAGCAACAAAAATATTTATAACATCAATGTATATATAATTATAGCTTCACAATTATGCCTTAAATAAGTTTCAATAATGACAAAAAATGATAACCTAAAATTGGCAATATGTTAGTATTTGTTAGAGGCAAAGAAGGCAATGTAAAATCAACTTTAACACTTGCTTTTAAGACGTTTTTACTGTTGTCATAGATAGTTGTATATATATTTTGCAACAACAACAAGATAGTTAATACGTTAGTCTAATATAAGGTTAGGAGTGGTTAGTAAATACCTTGAAGTAGATGGTTTAAAGGTTGTTTTCATCAATCAATCAAATGTAAGGTATGAACTAGTGCCTTTAGGGAAAATGGAGTCACTTTTGCATCGACAATCTTTAGAAGAAACAAATGATAATGGGTGAGCTAAAGACAAGAGGGAGGATGGTTGAGGTGTTAGTAACCTAAGGCCTCAATCATCCAAAACCCTAGAAGGAAAAAAGTCACTAGGAAGTAGGTAACCCTAGGCCCTAACGATTTTCCTTCTTCTTTAGGTCAAGCTTGAAATAAAATGAAAGCTTAATGAAGAAATAGTACTAGAGTGCTACTAAGGTAGGGCTCTAGTTTATGCTTCAATGGAGGTGTCTTCTAGCAAAATCAAGTAGGTGGAGAGATATTAAGAGAAGGACAATAACATGTGCTTTTCTCCTAGGGTTTCACACTAGAAATTTCATAATCTTATAAATGAAAAGTAAAAGATACCATAACCATTCAAAGAAAGAAGGATTGCAGATTTCTACTTACATTCACCAATAATAATCTAGTCACAAGTCCTAGTTAAAGACTTTCCACCATGAAAATGCAGAAAATCACCAATAAAAGCTCCCTCCAAGAGTTGCGCACCACTTAGTTCAACCAATAAGCCTTTAAAGACGCTGAATTTCAGACCTCACACTTGTATGAGTGAAAGATGATGAATAAAAATGAGAGTTTGATCTCTTATTTATACAATACCAATGACCTTCAATTGCATTTTAGGTCAAAAAAGGTCAACATGGCCAGTTTACATGAAAAATCCAGTTTTACATAAATTTGACAAATAAAACCCTAAATTCATCTTTTTAGGGTGACGTCATGCCCCTCCTAGGGTGACGTTGGCCTCCCTCTTGGAACGCTAGGCCTCCAAAGTGAAATGTTGGGGCTCAAAACCCCTCAGGAACTGCCACACGTGCCAACCAAAGCCGTCCTCATGTTGAATACCCCAACTGGATGATGTTAAGGATCTGAATGATGATGTCAGGCGCGTTCAAGGGACAACGTCATGATGGGAGGGCAAGACACCCCTGGGTCCATGCCTGCCAAAGTACCTCTAGTGGAACGTCCTCCCTTTTCTCTGGTGTACGCCTCCGATATCCCTCTGCCCCTGGTTGGAGTCTCAACATCCATTTGGTGGGATTTTAGCCTGATGGAGGTCCAAGCTAATCATCTTCCCATATGTAACTGTCTGTCGGCCATGGTCTTGCAACAACAACAAGTACGCCATTTGTTAAAGTTTTAAGCTATTATTAGGTTCTTTTCAATTTACTAGATAACCATACCATAGATAGGATCACTGTGAGAAACACAATCACAAGATACACATCATTTATCCCGAGAAACCCTCAAGGGGAAGAAAACCTAACAAAACTTCTTTAATATAGATTCAATAACCAAGTACAGTACCAGAATAACTCTCTCTTTACGAGAGACAAACTACCATGATGCTAGACCAGAAAATAATCAAAGAACCATACCTAATCCAATTCCAAGACAATAAAACAAAAACTAGAGAATATCCTCTCCAAGCAATGTGTCTCTCTCTCTTCCTTCTTCTGAAAACTGGTAACTGCAGCTTCCTTCAATACTTGTGCACTAGATGAGTGAGCTGAGTGAGTGAGTAAATGAGGTGTTGTCTTCCTTTATTTATACAAACTGACAAGCGCCGAAAGGAGGTGTCTCTTCACTGGAAGGGACGACTTCTCTTTATGGGTAGTTAGAACAACTTTAATTTTCCTGGGGGCTGACTTCTTAATTTTCATATTACATTTTGGATTTGACCAATCCGCAAAAGGGGATAAGAATATTCTTTGCAGTTACACAATATTTCAACACTCCCTCTTAACAAGAAGGATATTCTTTGTCTTTTGACAGGTCACAGGATGTCATCATCAACTGAACAATATCATCTGGGAAATATCATCAACTGGACAACAACAACAACTGGATAACATCATCAGCCGAGCAACATCATCAACTAGGAAACATCATCAACTGAATAACATGAGGCATCAATATAATCCACTTGGTCATCTAACATCATGATCATTGACTGGTTCTCCATGAATCCATATTAAATAAGTTTTTTTCTCTTTATCTTCGCGCAGAAGATACCCTTTCTTTCTTTCATCTTCACGTAGAAGATACTCTTTCTTATCTTCACACAAAAGATATCTTATCTTCACACACAAGATGTCTTATCTTCACACATAAGATACTCTATGAGTTTTTCCATTCCTTTTATATTCTCCCTTCTCTTGTAGTCATCTATCTCACCCATCCACTAGGGAGGACTACTACCATAGCTTCACTCCTAGTAATCCCACATCTAGAGAAGCTAAGATGCTAGCCTGGGCAAGACTAGACTCCCTTTCCATGATCCACGCAGGATCACGACACAAACCTCAAGATCCAACTAACCATTCCACATGGTCAAGGTCTGTGTTCCAGGTTACTCAATCCTTGGCCAGAGGAGAGTATCTTCCTGCTGCCTCTTGGAGAAACATCCACACTCCTCTCTACGAGGGTGGTCATACCCCTCTCTACGAGGGTATTCCAGCATGTCCCTAGAGTATCCAAAACTCAACACTTGGACAAAGGCCAACCTTGGAAAATTTTTCATTCCCCTTCTCTACGAAGGTCTCTTCCTTCTCTACGAAGTTCTCTTCTCTTTTCCTTCTCTATGAAGGTCTACCTGTGAGATTGCTCATTCCTTCTCTACGAAGGTCTCTTCCTAACTGTACCAAAACATGATCCTCCATTTTGAACTCAGAGACATAGCTCCCTCTTGCACCAAACTAAGAGCTTCTTTAACTTTTTAACATCCGATAATCATCATCCTTGAAGTTCTCTTCTGAAATATCTTGGGTGCCTTCTTGAGTTCAGACATTTATTTCTTCCTGACTTCATACTGGATCAACCTTCTCCCTCTGCATCTATAAGAACGGTACTGGAGCAACCTGCAGTTACCTGCATCTCATCAACTATATCTGAGTATCCATCTTTCTCTTCATCTTAAACATTTATATTCTACATCTTTAGGAGTCTCCTCCTCCTATATGAATATTGGATATTGTTTGGTTCTTACTGACTGTCACCATATCATAAGTCCTTCTCATGTTGTCTAACTTCTGCAAGTCAAATCATAAGCTATTTCTTCTGATACCTGTAAACTTACTTATAGTATGCACTTAGCGAATCAGTTAGTAACAATAAGCAGTAATCAAATAAAACTATATCATGATTTCTATCAGAGTATTACACATCTTTTCTTAAGCAAAACTTGTTCAATCATGTACACATATGAAACCCTAATCATGAATAGGACTTTCGAACTCTTTTTCACTCTAGCTATGAAATTACCAAATTTTCCCTTATTATCATAGCTAAACACATATCTTTGTCACTCTCATGAGTGATCGTACCTGAAATAAATATTTTATCTCTTTATTTATCTTCTTCTTTGATACTTCCTTCATAAATCTGCATAGACACTGAAATAAAACGAGGTTAATTAACATTCTCACAAAAATCTAACTTGTAATGATAAAGTATTAAGGTAAACAAGATACTAAAAAAAACATGAATACTTATCTTTTGTTTTTGTGTGGGGAGGCTCCATAGACTCCACCATTTGCTATCTTTCTTCAGATCAACTATCTTCAACTTAAAATACATAATCCTCAATTTTTACTAAAGCTTTCTTTGAAGGAGGAGAATCCTCTTCCTTTGCCACATGTGCTTGATGCTTTCTTTTCCCTTTTCTTTGAGGACAGTCATAGGAAAAGTGTCCCAACTTCTGAAAGTTGTAGCATCTCATCTTTGAAACATATTTCTTCTTATTTGGAACTCTTATGGAGTTAGTTTCTTTATTGTTCTTCCTGAAGGAACTTCTTCTGTTCTTTTGAATTGTATGAGTTTTCTCTTCGTCAACAATTAATCTCTTATGTTGGTCTGCAAGTATAGATTCTTCGTGTGTGGAATCTGTCCATAACTTATCAAACATGGGTAACTTGCTTCTTGCACACACTCCTTGTACAAAAGGAATCCAAAATGTTGGAAACCCATTTAGGGTTGTGGTTACAAGCTCTTTGTCACTAATGACATCTCCAATAGCTGCAAGTTGATCTCTAATTTGAGAAACTCTCATAAGATAGGATGAGACAGATTCTGAGTTTTCCATCTTCATATTATGAAGATGATTTCTTAAGGCAAGATTCCAGCTAGTGTATTTTCTTTCATATAATCTATTGAGTGCTTCATACATTTCCCTTGTTGTCTCTAGTTCGGGTATATGAGTTATCAAGTGATCCTTTACTGAATCTGACACGATTCTCTTTGCTTTATTTTCATTCTTCTTGTGCTTGGTCTTTTGCTCTTCTTCCTCTGGTTCTGGTACACCCACTGTAACATGTTCTAGGAGATCATTCTCGGCTAGAATCATCTGTAACCTATGCTTCCAAGATCTGAAGTTTCCAGATCCTTCCAGCATGTCTTCTACCCTCATATTGGTGGCCATTATTTCTTGTAGTAGAAACCCTAGCCCTCTGGGCTATAGAAATAATAGAAAAATCAAATTTCTTGGATCTGAAAACTGAACTCACCAAAAGATGCGCTAGACTGAGGCAAGTATGCTAGTATAGTCAATTTTTGAAAAATTCAATTTTTTACCCTTGAAACTGGACCTGCGAAATTATGGACTGCAACTTTTTGGTTCTGTGGTACTTCTAATCTTCTGGTACTTTTGATTTTCTGGTACTTTTGGTACCGGTGAACACTAGGGTTTCACTTTCCGGGAGTTCTATCCACTAAAAAGGTGTGCTGAAGGTGCCAAAGAGTTCCTTGGGCTAGGGCACACTTTTCTAGATGACTTTTGGGCTAAAATTCCTCTTCAATAAAAATCCCTAATTTTATTGTACGACAATAGTGGCATTTTTATTTATCTAGTGAAATATGCTCTATTCAGCTTAGCTCTGATACCATGTTAAAGTTTTAAGCTATTATTAGGTTTATTTTCAATTTACTAGATAACCATAGCATAGATAGGATCACTGAGAGAAACACAATCACAAGATACACAACATTTATCCTTGGAAACCCTCAAGGGGAAGAAAACCCAACAAAACTTCTTTAATATAGATTGAATAACCAAGTATAGTACCGGAATAACTCTCTCTATGAGAGACAAACTACCATGATGCTAGACCAGAAAATAATCAAAGAACCATATCCAATCCAATTCCAAGACAATAAACCAAACACTAGAGAATATCCTCTCCAAGCAATGCACCTCTCTCTCTTCCTTCTTCTGGCAACTGGTAACTACAACTTCCTTCAATACTTGTGCACTAGATGAGTGATCTGAGTGAGTGATTAAATGAGGTGTTGGCTTCCTTTATTTATACAAACTGGCAAGCATTGAAAGGAGGTGTCTCTTCACTGGCAGGGCCGACTTCTCTTTTTGGGTAGTTAGAACCACTTTAATTTGCTTGGTGGTCGACTTCTTAATTTGCATATTACATTTAGGATTTGACCAATCTGCAAAAGGGGATAAGAATATTATTTGCAGTTACACAATATTTCAACACCCTCCATGGGCTCATAATTCCAGGGATCATAGAAATGTCAACCACATCTAATAATCAAGTTACCCAAACATGTGCATAAAACCCCCCTTTTCCCAGACAAGTGCTCAAAGACATTATGCTATTCTACAAGCCAGGTTTGGAGAGGGTTTCAGGGTGTCCTATTGGGATAATTCTCCTTAGGTGTGGGGTATTTCCAGGTGAAGACCAATATAAGTCATGTAAATGCATGATAGGGCATAGGGGATGTTTGGGCAAGGGGTGCAGTGATAACAGGGAAATGTAAGTCTTACCTATGGGTGCCTCTATAGAGGGTGAGATGCACCTTATCATGGATGCAATTGTTTCCTAGCCCATTGAATGCCTTTTTACTCTATCTTATTGATTTTTCTTTCAAGAGAATAGCTGGAAGAAACTGCCTTGGCGTGGTGACCAATGGTAACATCATTACCCACAAGCATTTCATGGAGATGAGTGTTGGAACACATATATTTTTGTAGATTTTAGATTATATATATATTTTATTCTCGTTTAAATTAAAGCAATGCGCACTTGAGTCTCATCGTTGATGAAGTCTCACCTTAAATCAAACGATCCTAATTTCTTAAAAGTCATGGAGCCGCCCACTCATTAACGAGTCAAATCACTAAAATATTAGTTTCAAATGTCGCGTTTTGGAGTTTCGTGATACAAGTATTTCAACATGTAATGTTTCCAAAGTCCCGATATCCAAAATCATGAAATTATCTTAAGTGGTAAACCAGGTTAATTAAGGATTAAGAACAATCAATGATTAATAAATCGTATCGCGATTTCACGTTTCGGGGATACTAACATATAGCTCCTATCAATATCCCGAGACCCGAAACCCCGAAATCTTTGAGGTTAATCATGATTAATTAAAAGGGTTAGACACAATTAAAATTAATTAATCACATCACGATTTCACATTTCATGAGTTATAGCTCAGGCTGTTATAAGATCTCTCGAGAGATGAAATGTCGAAATTTTCTTAACGATAAATACGATTAATTGATGTTTTAACAAATGATTATTTCTTAATTAACCCAATTGCCTAATGATGACTCAGAAAAATTCGAAGTTCGTTTGTGCTTTTCCCGAGCATGAACCGCCAAAAAATAAATGACATTAATAATGCCTTGACGAAAATCATTCCAAATCAAGTTGTGAGCCACCACTTTAATCTGATTCATTAAAGAAATTAAATACTCCGTCAGTAAAAGTATTGGTTGATTGATGTGATTAAATGAAAAGGGATGTGAATTTGAATTTCATTATGCGTTTTTTATTGAGAAGCAAGTTTTTCTAGCTAAAGGATTTTATGCATCTCCTGTGGTAGATAATAGAATTCAAAGGCTTGATACCATGGCTCCACGGAAAACACCTAAAGCAACTTGTGAAAGTTCGAGCCAGAACGCAGATGTTCTCTCCGACACCTCACCCAGAAGCGTAGACACTATTAAATCCTGGATGCAAATATCAAATATTCTACAGTATGAACTGGTAAATTGCTTGGACGATTCAAGTGACAATGAGGAGGAAGACCTAGCTACCAAATACAAAAGTGTTACTCAGTCAGAATTGCATAAGATAGCGGCAAGGCCTAGGCTCTTTCCTTACAATGATATGATCGGTTGGCCGTTGGAGCACGTGGATATCCCAACTAGAACCATCTCCAATCCACAAAATATCGCAGTCGGGTATTTCCGACCTGAACATCTACAGGTGATGTACAAATTGTCTCCTGAAAAAAATTTCGTTTACGATGCCAGTTTCCTAGCCAACTTTAAGCAGAAAGAATGTGACCACTATGCAAAAAACCTTCCCAATTTAATTAAACACTGGTATTCTCACCCCAAGAAATTCAGAGCCGATTCCCATGGCACATATGCAGTTGTCACGCTACAACCTCACATAGTGTATATAGCAATGATGTTGTGTAGACTCTACGGGAAGGAAAACACAACACATTTCCATTTACCATGGGTACCTATTATACACACAATAGCAGAAGAGTATTCATTCGACTGGGCCAAGATATCATCAGACAACTTGGTTAAAGATATTACAGAGTATCGGTCACTAAAAGACAAAGGGAAACCGATGTTGTTTTTCATGTCAGCTTATATTATGGACGTCGTTCATTTCATGACGCCCTTTCCTTTGATGGGTTGGAGCTGGACTCCAAATAATGTTGAACCCATACATACTTACCATTCTAATCTTTGGGAAGACAAGGCAAAGGATTTATTTTATGAAATCTGCAACTGGGTGGTGGTGCCGATGCACACCGCTATAATGTCTACCCACCTCCCAGGATTTCTGACAAAGTTGTGGCTAATCTGGGCAGAATAGCAGACTGGTATATTGAGGAACACTTCTCCTATAACAGGGTTTTCAGTTGTTCGGTCCCTCCACACGCTCTGCCTCAATTTTTACCAGATCAACTGGTGTGTCGCGAGGTAGCACATCAAACTATGCTTGGGGAGATTAGTAAAGAGTTGAAAGCGGTACAGAAAAAAGTATGACCCTCTTTTCCCCTACAGATTGGTACATTTTCTTTACTAGATTTCAGCCATTCGAAAGTCGAGGTCGCGGCTTTGGGAGAAATCAGGCTAGTCGATATTGAATTTAAGAAGCACGATCCACATAAGATCATAGGTAATCACATGGCTAGCTGTAATTTGAAAAGATATGAACACGAAGAATCCCCTCAGGATGAAATTTTCCGAAGAGCAAGGTCATATCAAGAGGTCTTGAGTCGAGTGAGAGCTCTGCCACCAGATCAAATAACAGAGTTTTATAATTTCCAGAGACACGGAAGGATTGGCCTCCCCAAAGTATTACAAGGAGAAATCCTGACGCCTCCAGATACACAGAAAACGGGGGCTCAATATTCAGAGACAGTGAGTTCCAGAAGACAAGAAACCTGAGGAAGTTTGGAAAAGACTGAGGTGTTAACACAGAGAGGAGACAACACAGAGACAGATGTATCAGGCGATCCAGCTAAAGATCAAACTGAGACATTGACAAAGAAGGGAGAAGAAGGGCCATTGTTTACACCAGATAAATCAACTACAAACATGGTCAAAAAACAGTCATCCACAGAAATCGGCAGTCCCGTCCGGTTTATCACACCGTTACAATACACCAGAGGTAACCCAAATACAGAGGTAGTATTCATAGGGGATCTCACTCCCATTTTGGTTGAAGAATTGCCTCCTTCCAATTTCTTTTTTAGCAAGAAAAGGAAGGTTGTGGTGAAGAGAGAAATACACCAAAAGGAAAGTTCAGTTGTCAAAAGACACAGGGTGCTAATCGATGGAGAGGCCTTGGAAGAGGTAGACTTTGTTGAAGAAGTAGTAAGTTCACTGGGGGATTTTGCAACAACTAACCAATTTTTAGTCAGAAATTTAAAAGAACGACTGAAGTAGAAAGATCTACAAATAAGTCAGTTTTAGGATCAAATAAGGACTATAGAAAAGAATTCCAGGAGCAAAGTCAACAAAGGTCTTGAATAGGCTAGAGCTAGCGATAAACAAGAAATTCAAAAGCTCAAATCCAGTCTTGACGAGATGCACAAGAATGTACAGGAGAGTGAAGGGCAAGCCATTCAGCAAAGCGAATTAGTGAAGCAATTACAGGCCAAGGTGAACTTGACTGAGAACATGGTTATAGATATAACCATTTTCCAAGGACAGGCATTGGAGGTATGTAAGAAGCTGGAATCAGTTCAACTAAGCCTTTTTGACAAAGTGGATATTATCCAAAATCATTTTCGGGTGGTGAACCAATCATTGGATAATATTTGTTTCATAGAAAGAGAGGCTACTGCAGCTCGGACCACTTTTCAAACATCGGTTGTATCATCAGCCAGGGAAGAAATGTCTGTAATTCCCAGGTTGTTTGTTTCGGAGCAGGTCAGAGGTGACATAATATTGAAGACCTGGGAAGCCAACATAGCCGAAAGTAAAAGAACGACTAAGGAAATCAAAGAGGCTTGTGAAGAAGATTTTCACTCACTAAATAAAGAGTCATTAGGCCTTGGAAAAGATGATCATTCTGAAATACTAGGACAAGTTGACATAGCTAAGCATCAACTTGATATCAACACAAGCTTATAAGAAGCCGTTAATGTTTTATGCCATTATTATAGTTCCTTTCATTTAAATAGATAAGAGAAACATAAGAACAAGATCACTGAGAAATACACATTCACAA
>JASDQU011249055.1:12871-38294 GCA_032191745.1 Picea mariana
CAACCCTCAAACCAGTAGCCATGACCCTCTTTCTGCTGAAAATCACAAATTCAAAAATCTGCCCTGTGAAGTGACTGTTGTTCTTACTTTCTGTCTGCTGAAATTTCTGCCTCTCTTCAACTCAGCTCTGATACCATGTAAAAAAATTTCAGACCCCAACCCAGTTTCAGTCTCACTGATTTTTCAGCCAAAGTTAAATGCCAAACCCAGTTTCAGCACTGTTTCAACATATGTTCCAGCACTGTTTCAGCATATGTTACAACATTGTTTCAACATATATTTCAACATTGTTTCAGCATATGTCTCAGCACTGTTTCAGCATATATTACAGCACTGTTTCAGCATATGTTTCAGCACTGTTTTAGCATATGTTCCAGCATTGTTTCAGCATATGTTCCAGCATTGTTTCAGCATATGTTCCATCACTGTTTCAGCATATGTCTCAGCACTGTTTCAGCATATGTTCCAGCACTGTTTCAGCATATACAAACTTAACATAAAATAAACTTTAGAACTAAAACATGAGGATTCTGAACATAGTTTTCAACACAGAAATAAAATATCAGCAGTATGCAAAACTCAAAAAATATAGACACAAATATTTTCGGTCTAACTTCAACCTTGGAAAAACCCACAAGGGGAAAACTAGTGAGAGGGATTTTATTATTTATGAGCTTCTGAGAAATTTCTTTTACAGCATATTCATCTTTAGAAATTTACACAAACTTATCTTGACATTCTTGTAGCTTTGCTCCTCGATTTCTGAACCAGAAATCCGTACAACTGTACGACTGTCCCAACAATTAATGTTGTACGGACTGTCTCGAAATTCATGCCAAAACTCTGCTAAGACTGTACAGAAAACCCAACATGAACATCTCCTTGTAAACCATTTTGTACAGCCCTCAAAATTCATGCCAAACTGTACAGACTGTACGAAAATACAGTCAGAAATTTATTACAGCAGTTACCTTGATTTCTGTGCCAATAAATGTTGTACGACAACCTTGGAATGCATGCCAATACTCTCAGAAATTGCAGCTGCTATCCTCCTCGATTTCTGTGCACATTAAATGATGTACGATCTCCACAAATCCGTACGGTACGGCCTGTTCTTCCTTGCTATCTGTTGCCTCGAAATCCATGCTGCTCTTTTCTTTGGGATGCATGCTCTCCTTCAGCAAATGTTGTCTCTTTTCTTTAGCTTGACCTCTCTCTTGCTCTCTCTTGTTCTCTCAACAAGAATGCTTCAACTACCCAAGAATGGGTGTGCCCTCTTTCCCTAATCGACCTCATGAGGAAAGGTGAGGGGTTTTCTAATCTAACGACTAAGATTAGATTAGATGGGTGGCTGAGATATGGTGTCTCTTCACTCACCCTCACTTTAATCATAAAGTCACCTTTTAATTTGCATCTCACAAATTAAATGACTAGGACCCACATTAGGCACTTTCTCCCCCTTAGGCGCCTAGGGAAGAGAAACACTTGCCTTGGTACTTTATTTTAATTAAAAATTTAACACTCAAGGCCACAAAGCTCTGTTTCCTGCTGCACCAGGAAACCATGGTAGACCCTAAGGTAAAAAAACAACCAAATGTGCTCTTCTGGTCCACTGCGCTTGCTGCCCAATCTGCATCGACATATCCTTGCAATCTCAAGTCTACACTGGAGGCATATCTCAGGCCATATCCAACTGTGCCTCGTAGATATCTCAATACATGCTTCACTGCTATCCAGTGAGTCTGTATCGACTGCTCATGAACTAAATAAGTACATTCACTACATAACATATATCAGGTTTGGTGTTATCCAGATACATCAATGATCCAATCAGTTGTCAGTACAAATGTGGATCAATCTCACCTGAATTTGTAGAAGCATCATTCTGTTTCTTCAAATCCATTACCATCGGTGTAGGCATGGATTTGCACTCTGTCATACCGAAC
Source organism: Picea mariana (assembly GCA_032191745.1). NCBI lineage: Eukaryota > Viridiplantae > Streptophyta > Pinopsida > Pinales > Pinaceae > Picea > Picea mariana. Next base: position 14,818 of record JASDQU011249055.1, read on the forward strand.
TTCTTCAATATCTCCACTGTATATTTTCCTTGACTCAGGAAAATTTCATCAGTCCTCTGCCATACTTCTAGTCCCAAGAAGTAGTGCATCATACCCATATCCTTCATCTCGAATTCAGAAGTCAATGCTTGCTTGCATTCAATAATAAGTCTTTATGAACCTGTGAGGAATAAGTCATCCACATACATGAACAAGATTAGGCACTTGTTACCAACAATATGATAATATAGGTTTGGATCAACAACACTCTTGCTGAAGCCCAAACTCATCAAGAATCCATTCATTTTCTCATACCAAGCATAAGGTGCTTACTTTAGTCCATACAGGGATTTCTTCAAACTGCACACATGAGATTTCTCGTTGTGTATCAGAAATCCGTCTGGCTGCTCGATATAAACTTCTTCCTCAATCTCACCATTGATAAAGGTTGTCTTTACATCCATCTGATGTAGCTTGCAACCCATGGATGCAACTAGTGCAATGATAATATGGATGGAAGTGTATCAGGCTACTGGAGAAAATGTATCATCATAGTCAACTCCCTCTACTTGTGATAGTCCTCTGGCTACAAATATCGCTTTGTATTTCTCGACACTTCCATCAGTTGCATGCTTGATCTTATATATCCACTTGGAAGTCACTACAAACTTCCCTTATGATCTCAAAACAATATCCCATACATCATTCTTCAAGATAGACTGATATTCTTCTGTCATGGCATCTTTCCATACTTGCTCACTTGTAGCTTCTCCATGACAAGAAGGCTCAGAATCAATGATGTGACTCATGGATGAAAAGGTAGCTCAAAAATATCTTTGGTCTCTTGCTCTCTCGGGATGTGCATTGAGGGGTTGTATGTCCCTCTACCTCTTACAGAGTTTGTTGAGCCCAGTCAGGACTTTTATGCCCTACCTCAATATCTCTGGGGATATCAACTGGAGAAACTGGATGAACTAGATCAATTGGATCAACTGGAATAATGGTTGTCTCCCTCTAAACTGCTGAAGGGGGAGAAGGTACTATCTCATTGTTAATCTCCATCTGAGATTCTTTGGATCTTTGAGAGGCTATCTCTTCTTCAAAGATAACATCTTTGCTTACTTCAATCTGTCTCTAACCAGGGATGTAGATCTGATATGCCTTAGAAGATTCATTGTATTTCACAAATGTACCCTTTCTCCCTGAAGGGTCTAGCTTGGACCTCTTCTCTTTGGGTACATGGAAGTATACTGGGCACCCAATTATCCTGAAGTGTCCAATCTCAGGCTTCACTCCAGTGAAGGATTCTTTGGGATTCATGTTCTTCAAAATCTTGTGAGGACTCATGTTCCGAACATATACTGTTGTCATGCATGCTTCTTCCCACATAGTCATAGGTAGACTCTTATCATGTATCATTTCTTTGGTTGCTTCAATGATGGTTATGTTTCTTCCTCTTTCTCAAATAGTTTTGACTCCCTCTGAGTCAAGTGACTCCCTCTGAAGTCTGAAGGATAAACATCTTCCTTTGTTGTTAACCTTCCTGGAACAAGAAAACAAACGAAAGGAAATGATACAAGAATATATCCTAGAGGATAATAATGAGTACATATCTAGAATCAAAACAATTTAAGGATTGTTGTCACAACTACAATGCCTACTTGTAATGTAGCAAGTTTAAAGACATGATAATTAAAACAATCAAACCTAGAATCTTCACTTCCAGTGTTTTGTTTGTCTGAATGCACTAAGATCCCTCTGGATCCATGATTGCAACAAAAGTTCCTTCCTCCTGCAAGTACCCTCATGACAATGATACAAATAATATATACAAGTGCATACCTGAGAGTGCTGATATGAATTCTCCAATGGCACCTAGTTGATCTCTGATCTCTGGCATATTCATGAAGAAGATATCAATGGTGTCACCTTTTGCCATCTTGATTTTTTTGAAGTTGGCCCTTCAATGTAAGAGCTTGAGTAGATGATTATCTTCCTTGCCTTGACATCATCTTTCTTCCTTTCTTCCTTCTCTTCATTGGTAGTTGTCTCTAGTAAACCTCTTTGTATCACTCACAATAAGTCTTCCTTATCAAGGGTGACCTGAAGTCTTGATTTCCAGGAACTCAAGTTGCTTGATCCATCAAGCCTATCTTACACCAAGGTTTTGTTCATCATATTTTCATATTCTTCACAAACCCTTGCCAACTGGGCTAGAAAACCTAACGGGTAGGCTAGGCTAGCAATCTTAGGTTTTTTCGGGCTTATGACTGCCAATAATAAGACTTGAAAGTTAGAAGAACACTGGTGAGTTGAAAAACTCCTTCAATGAGTTGCAAAAACCCTAATTCTGAAATTTTTGCATAAAATTGTGAAACCCTAGGGCCAAAAATTCAAAATTCTCGGAAATGCAATCTGAAGGTTGTTGGAGGTGTGCTGAAGGAGGTCGTACACTCCTATGCAATTTTCAACCCCAACTTCCAAGTATTAAGTGCTGGAACAACCAAAAAGAGAGGGTCATACAGATTTTTTGGAAACCCTAGGAGAGTCGTACGGTTCTGCATAAGTGAGAGGATGGCTTGCTTGAAGCTTGTGCAATGGGTTCTTCAAGACCTATGCTCTGATACCATGTTGAATTTTCACTATGCGTGGCTCAAGCATGAGATTTATTTCAATTTTAGCATTTACTTGAACCATAAACAAATGAAACTATACCATTAACAATTACTGCAATAACCAAGATCACAAGAAGAAATGCCATGCATAAGAACACAAGAAATATTCTGGAAAACCCTTCTCAACAAGGGAAGAAAACCCAACCAATCCTTTGCTATATTATCAAGAGAAATACCTCCCACACCATAGACCTAACACACAAAAGGGTTCTCTCAAAAACCAAGAAGGATAGCTCCCAAGAGAGGTGTGCACTTCAACCCTAGAACTTGTACTTGCTGAAATTTCCAAAATCACATGTGTGTTGTGTTTCCTCAATGGAGAAATCACCTTTATTTATACTAGAATGGACACATCCAAAGTGGTGTCTATTGGCACAACAGGGCGGACCTCAATAACTTAGAATATAATTAATAATTACCATATTAATTATCTTTTACATTAATTATCTTTCAGTTTATGGTGGGGTCGACCTGTACCCTTTACATTACAATTAGGGTTACAGGTAAATCTAACTCTTAGACAATGTAACAAGGGATCTCACACTCCGACTAGTGCTCAACCACTAGGGGCATGTCGACTTGTGCTCAACCATTGGGACGTCCAAATCAACAGATCTCTATCTCACTCAGTCTCATAGGAGAATCATCTAGACACACACTCACTAGTGCTCAACCACTAGGATCACGTGCACCTGTGATCAGCCACAGGGACATCCTACTCAACAGATCTTTATCTCATTGAGTCTCATGGGAGAATCATTTGGAGTACCACATCGTATCAACTCTCTACATAGAGGAAAATAATAAACCCATCACATGGGCTCCTTCACCCCTCACAGGGGTACACATCGTTTCATCTCAAACGACACACCCATCTCATGGGAATATTCCCCACAAAGGGGCACACAATGTTCCATCTTTGTCTCAAAGAGAAATGACACACCCTTCTCATGGGCATCTTCCCCACACAAGGGCACACAACATTTCTTCTCCATCTCAGCGAGGAACCACACACCCATCTCATAGGCACACCCAACTCATGGGCTCTCTCACATGCCAACTCACTTGGTCTGTGTCCTGGAGGATGTCTCACTCAACTGTAATCATCAAAAACAACCCTTACTAGCTTGGAAAACCCAATGCTCGAACTAATGTAGTGGATAGATGAGAGGGAAAATGATGAAAAGTGATAAGCATGGAAGGAATGGATGATGAACTTTCACAAACCCACCCAGTGGCAACTCATCCCTAAGGGAACCAACTTGCTAGGGCACTGTGTCATCCCCCCAGGTATGGGAAAGTTAAAAGGCATAATGTCCAAGCAAACATCATGAAGAAAAAGTGAATCAAATGCACATATTCAAATGTTTTGAGAATCAGAGTGACGCATACCATGATACCTGGAATCATTACCTCAAGGAGAAAGACCCACTACCACTTCTGAACCAGGACAATTGGATGGATGTTGTTTTTGCTGATAGATGGGAAGCTCTGAAGAAAGGATGGGCCCTCCAAGGCCAAGCTCAAGTCAATATGGCTCTCGGTACTCTTGTCTAGGACCTGTGGGCCTTGAGACATAATCTCCTTAGTTATCCCTAGGATAAGGGATAACATATGGCTCCAACTTGGAGACATGTGCTCACATAGAGCGCATGAGAACCTCAACATCTCTGGAATGACCTGTGACCTACTAGATCTCAACAAAAATGATTAGTAATCTCTTGGGGTGGTGACATCACCCCTAGCTCATATATGATAAAATGAAATACAAATAAACAAACATATATACAAATGGAAATACAACTACTCTAGCATGAAATGTAGATGGTATATACAATCAATGAAAAATGCCTACCTACTTACCTCTACTTACCTGTTGGTTGAATACTTGATGTAGTCAAATAGCCAATGAAACCATCCTAGCAATGTATCATAAAATGTGCCTTTGTGCTTCATCATAAACGAAAACAATGATAAGTCAATCAAAAAAATAACATGAGTTAGAAAATGTATTATATCATCGGAAATCATAAACTCTAGCTCATGGAGACGGGAGGGAGGGACAAAATCATGCCAATTCACACCTTTACGAAAGTGCTCAATCCATCTCAGAAAGGGATCATGAAAAATAAAAGGTTCAATAGATTGACTTAAAGAGTCTGAAGGTTGGCTACCTTGGATATCTTCACAATCTGAGGTCTGGGAAGGAACTACCAAGAACCTAGGGGATTACTGAAAATTTCTTAAGGGAAGGCTAAAAAATTGAGATAACAAACTTCTTCTTGAGGTATTCAACCTACTCTTGAATTCTAAAAGTAAGATTTTCCTCAGAGAAAACTTAATACAAAGGACCTGCTTCCCAACTACACCTTTAGTGATACAACGAGATAAAATAATCAAAGGGATTTGGGAGACATTGTCATAAGGATCCTTCTTTGGGCAAGCAATGCCTCCACCTTTATCAATATCCAATCACAACGGTGGTTGATAATATTATTCATGGAATAAATCCAAGTGCTCAATGGAATATTCATCAAAATCCTCAAGGTATGACCGAAAATCATCAGGAGAACATAGCATCAGGTCATCCTTGGGTGTTTGAAAAAATCTTGTAATCATATTATCTCCTTGTTGCCAAATGTCAAGTTTATTAGTAACCTCATATGATAGTTGTAGACACAAATTTTTGAAATGATCATCAATGTCGTAAATGGGATCCCCATCATATCCAATCACATCCCATTTACACTTTCTGACATGTATGAATTCATCAATATTATCAACAAAGTCATCAACTTTATCATAACATGAAGGGCTTAAAACATCCAAGGGCTCCTTTAACACTTCTTCACTTTCCAAATCATAAAATAAAGCATCATCAGACTCTAGGAAGGAAAATAACTAACTGTGTTTATTTCTTCTTGTGAAGGAGCTTCAAGGATTTGGATGAATTCATTAGATGGAAGGGCATGCATCATTGTTTCATCCTCATGACTTTCCTCTACATATTCAACTTTACAACAAGGAGGATCTATCTTGCCTGAGGATTTCGTTCCTCCTTCACTCTCTGAATCATAGAATAAGGTATTATCGAAATCCTGAAAAGGAAAGTGACTAACCTCATCCTCGTCTTTTGGTGCAGGAGTAATAGGCTCTTGAATAGCTTCATTAGAGGGAGGAGCACACATCAATACTTTATCATCATGTTTGATATCTTTAGGCTCTCGCTCTTCAACCATGTCTTCATTATCCTCGGTAGAAGCAGGAGTAATTTATTCCTCTTTCTCATGGGATTGGAAACCCTCATTAAGACCTTTCTCCTCAACCCCTTGTTGATCAATGTCCTTTTCCCTTCTTTCTTGGAAGTTATCAGTAAAGGTTTTAAGAGAAACTAATCTCTCAAAACTAAGAGTATCTGGGGTAAAGGGGTGTCCTTCCTTGGACAAGGAGATATTTTCCTCGATATCTATAGCCATGTTTTAAACTTCCTGGATTCTAGGAGCTTCATCTTTGATAGGGAAATTTATTTGTCCTGTAAAGGATTTGGTGTAAAGAAAAAGAAGAAAGTCGTGTGATGGGTGATGGATTACTGGGATCTGTTGTAACACCCTTTCAAAATTATCATGAAATTCCCTAACAATTTCATTCTTACTCTCCTTCATGTGATTAAGTTTTTTTAGCAAAACACAAGGATCCCATTTTTCGAGGAAAACCTCTTCTAATTGATCCATGGATGTAATACTAGCATTAGGGAGGTTATCATACCATCTCCTGGCATTATCATGAAGAGTAGCAGAGAAAAGTTTCATTGCTATGTCTTCAACATCACCACTAATAGGGTGAAGTTGAAAGAAAGCATAAAAATCACGCACATGTTTATTAGCATTCTCTTCATCACTACCAATGAATTTAGGGAGCCATTTTTCATACCTCGGAGGCATTCGTCGAGGATACCCTAGTATTTTACTCATATCCAAGGGTTTAAAATTTCCTAGGTCCCATTGAGAAGCTATGGTTGGCTTTGTCATCAGTGGAGTCACCAGATAATCCTTCTAGGGATCAAGAAAGAGAAAAGAGGGAATCACCCTCAGTGGAGTTGCCAGGTAAGCTTTGTGAAGTAAAGGCTTTGGATAAAGGCTTACCGAAAAAGTGTTGTCTTTGAGGAGAATTGACTTAGTGTTCCCCGACAACGGTGCCAAAATGTTATCGCGCAATTTGTACTTTCCCAAAATCCAAAGGCAAGTGAACAATAAATTGGCGTAACGAAAGGTTGTCCTATCACTGTCACCTAAACAAGACACCTCTTTCTATTTAGGGGTATCACCCCAGGGGATACATCCTCAGTGACCCGGGGGTTTGAGAATGCTAAGGTAAGAGTATCAAAAGGTTCTTCCCCTCTCACAAGTCACTCTAATCAGAAAGTCCCAATGGTTTTAATAAGATGAAGAAAATATTTGCTTAAGTGTACCTGCCCAGAACAAGACAACAAGAAAAACAATATTTGCAAGTACCAATTGATATTAGTGCTTCATAAAACCATGGACTTTGAATAAAAGCATGAGATGATATAAAAGATGAAGCAACATAAATATTTATAACAACAATGTATATATAATGATAGCTTCACAATGATACCTTAAATAAGTTTCAATAATGACAAAAAATGATAACCTAAAATTGGCAATATGCTAGTATTTGTCAAAAGCAAAGAAGGCAATGTAAAATCATCTCTAACACTTGCTTTTAAGATGCTTTTACTGATGTCATAGATGGTTGTAGCTATATTTTGCAACAACAACAAGATAGTTAGTAAATTAGTCTGATCTAAGGTTAGGAGTGGTTAGTAAAGACCTTGAAGTAGATGGTTTAAAGGTTGTTTTCATCAATCAATCAAATGTAAGGTATGAACTAGTGCCTTTAGGGAAAATGGAGTCACTTTTACAGTGACAATATTTGAAAGAAACAAATGATAATGGGTGAACTAAAGACAAGAGGGAGGATGGTTGAGGTGTTAGTAACCTAAGGCCTCAATCATCTAAAACCCTAGAAGGAAATAAGTCACTAGGAAGTAGGTAACTCTAGGCCCTAACGATTTTCCTTCTTCTTTAGGTCAATCTTGAAATAAAATGAAAGATTAATGAAACAATAGTACTAGAGTGCTACTAAGCTAGGGCTCTAGTTTATGCTTCAATGGAGGTGTCTTCTATCAAAATCAAGTAGGTGGAGATCTATTAAGAGAAGGACAATAACATGTGCTTTTCTCCTAGGGTTTCACACTAGCAATTTCATAATCTTATAAATGAAAAGTAAAAGATACCATAACCATTCAAAGAAAGAAGGATTGCAGATTTCTACTTACATTCACCAAGAATAATCTAGTCACAAGTCCTAGTTGAAGACTTTCCACCATGAAAATGCAAAAATTCACCAATAAAAGCTCCCTCTAAGAGTTGTGCACCACTTAGTTAAGCTAATAAGCCTTTAAAGAGGCTGAATTTCAGACCTCACACTTGTGTGAGTGAAATATGATGAATAAAAATGAGAGTTTGATCTGTTATTTATACAATACAAATGACCTTCAATTACGTTTTAGGTCAAAAAAGGCCGACATGGCCAGTTTACATGAAAAATCCAATTTTAAATAAAATTGACCAATAAAACCCTAAATTCATCTTTTTAGGGTGACGTCATGCCCCTCCTAGGGTGGCGTTGGCCTCCCTCTTGGAACGATAGGCCTCCAAAGTGAAATGTTGGGGCTCAAAACCCCTCAGGAACTACCACATGTGCCAACCAAAGTTGTCCTCATGTTGAATACCCCAACTAGATGATGCCAAGGATATGAATGATGATGTCAGGGGGATTCAATGGCCAACGTCATGATGCGAGGGAAAGACCCCCCCATGGGTGCAAGCCTGTTAAAGTGCCTCTGGTTGAACATCCTCCCTTTTCTCTGGTGCAAGCCTCTGGTATCCCTCTTCCCATGGCTGAGGTCTCAACATCTATTTGGTGGGATTTTAGTCCCATGGAGGTCCGAGCTAATCATACCCCCATATGTACCTGTCCGTCGGGCATGGTCATGCAGCAACAAAAAGTACGCCCTCCATGGGCTCATAAGTCCATGGATCATAGCGATGTCAATCACATCTAATAATCAAGGTACCCAAACATGTGCATAAAACCCCCCTTTTCCCAGACAAGTGCTCAAATACGTTATGCTATTCTACAAGCCAAGTTTGGAGAGGGTTTTAAAGTGTCCTATTGGGATAATTCTCTTTAGGTGTGGGGTGTTTCCAAGTGAAGACCAATCTAGGTCATGTAAATGCATGATATGGCGTAGGGGATGTTTGGGCAAGGGATGCAATGATAATAGGGAAATGTAAGTCTTACCTGTGGGTGCCTGGAGAGGGTGAGATGTACCTTGTCATGGATGCAATTGTTTCCTATCCCATTCAATGCCTTTTTACTCTTTGTCTTATTGCTTTTTCTTTCAAGAGAATGGCTGGAGGACACTTCCCTGGCATGGTGACCAATGGTGACAGTGCTACCCACAAGCATTTCATAGAGATGAGAAGGTTGGATCGTGATGATACCCCCTTTCTCTTGGCTATGCCACTAAGAGCCACTACCATGAAGTGGTGACTATATAAATAGTGGTGTCGTACCACTACATTCTTATGGACCTAATAGGCTAACTCATGATGAGACCCCCTATCCACCAACTAGGTCTTGAGTTTTATTTTCTTTTATGAGTCCCCCTTTTTTCTTGCTGAGAAGCCTTTTATTTCTTTCTCGGGGATCCATAGGCAAAGCATATCAAGGTTTGATCTTGGATTTAAAAAAATTTCCATCTTCTTTTACCCTATAGGCCTTTAGGACCTTCTTCCCACAAGGCAAGGTACAATGCTTACTAGCTTGGAAAACCCAATGCCTCAACCAATGTAGGGGATATATGAGAGGGAAAGTGATGAAAAGTGATAAGCATGGAAGGAATGGACGATGACCTTTCATAGACCCACCCAATGGAAACTCATCCCTAAGGGAACCAACTTGCTAGGGCACTCTGTCATCGCCCCTAGGTATGGGAAATTTAAAAGGCATAATGTCCAAGAAAACGTCATGAAGAAAAATAGAATCAAATGCACATATTCAAATGTTTTGAGAATCAGAGTGACACATACCATGATACATGGACTCATTACCTCATGGAGAAAGACCCACTGCTATTTCAGAACCAGGCTGATTGGATGGATTTTGTTGTTGCTGATAGATGGGAGGCACTGAAGAAAGGATGGGCCCTCTAGGGCCAAGATCAAGTCAATATGTCTCTCAATACTCCATGTCTAGGACCTGTGGGCCTTGAGACATAATCTCCTTAGTTATCCCTAGGATAGGGGATAAAAAATCCCTAACTGCTCATGCTAAGGTTGGAAGAAAAGGTATCATTTTTAAAAGGAGACCGAATTCCATAAAGAATCTCACTCTCCAAAGAGATTCAAGAAATATCATAAGGGTCAAAGAAAAGGAAACAATTTCTTCTCTTATCAATGTTATCATTGTGATAAGATGGGACACATTGCTAAGAACTGTCCTGCCAGAAGGGAAGAATACAAGAGGAGAAATAACAAAATACATCATTCCCATGCAGTTGAAGATGATGAGCCACCCAAGAAGTTAACTGAAGAAGAGATTGAAGAATATGTTTTTTTTTTTTTTCCGCTCTCTCAGGATATGTGATACCTGGAGAGGATACTTGGCTCATAGATAGCAGTGCCTCTAAGCACATGACAAGTTAGAAAGACATTATCTCTAGCCTTACAGAAAAGGACTTTCCCCAAAAAGTTTCACTTGGAGATGATTATCAATACCCTATCAAAGGAATGGGAGAAGCCACCTACAAACTTGATTCAGGAACTTCGATGAGAATGAAGGATGTACTCTATGTACCAGGTTTGAAAAAAAAATTACTTTCTATTTCAACCCTAGATAAGAAAGGTTTCAGGGTTGCATTCTTAGATGGTGAAGTTCTTAAGTGGTTTAAAGGAAAAACTATAGAAGATACAATTTTTATTGGAACAAAAGAAGGTGGTTTGTACAAGTTAAAAGGTCACTCAGATGTAGCCTTGACTCTCTCTATTGAAAGTCCTTGTGAACTTTGGCATAGAAGACTAGCTCACATCAACTATAAAGCCTTACCATATGTAAGCAAGGTAGTTACAGGTTTACTAGAATTAAAGGTTGATCATGAAGGTGTATGCAAGGGATGTGCACAAGGAAAGAACACAAAGAATCATTTTCCAAAGAGCGACAGTAAAGAAAAAGGAACCTTGGAACATGTCCACTTATATGTATGTGGTCCAATGTCATCAACCTCTCTAAGTGGGTATGTATACTATGTATCCTTTATTGATGATTACTCTCATAAGACTTGGGTTTATTTCTTGAAGTGAAAAGATGAAGTACTTGGAAAGTTCAAGGAATTCAAAGCCTTGGTAGAAAACCTCTCCAAAAGGAAAATCAAGATACTCAGGTCAAATAATGGAGGAGAATACACATCAAATGAATTTGGAAGCTTTTGTAGAGATTCCAGGATTCAGAGGGAGCTCACCACTCCCTATAATCCTCAACAAAATGGTATAACAGAAAGAAAGAATAGAACGATTATGGAAGCAATGAAGACTATGATTCATGATCAAGATCTTCCAATGCACTTATGGGATGAAGCAACAAGAAAAACAATATATGTCCAAAATGGATTATCCCATAGTGCACTTGGATTCAAAACTACAGAAGAAATGTTCACTGGAAAGAAGGCATAAGTAAGCCATCTCAAAATATTTGGTTGTCTAGTATTTGTACACATTCCAAAAGAAAAGAGAATCAAGTTGGATCCTTCAAGAAAGAAGGGAATATTTGTTGGATATTGTGAGGTCTCTAAGGCATTGTTGATGGGCGTAAGTGACACACTGTCAACTGGAAGGTTAGATCCAAACTGGGGTTGTCTAATTAACCCAATTCGTTTGGTATGGTCTGACCCGATGGGTTTAATGGCTCCATTAGCCAAATAGAGTCCTAAAAACAATAAAATAAATAAAATAATCTAAAACTATGATTCTAACAAATGATATACTAATTACAAAATTTATTTAAAAACGTGAATGTACAAACGATTCTAAACAATCTATATACAGTTTACAAGATTTGCTTGAAATCTTAGGAAAATGGATGTTTGTAATAGTGTTTTAAAAGAAATAAATTAAGAACATAAATCTTTCTAATCCTTAAAGACATCGACCTAATAAATACTAAGCGAATACGATTGAAACAATGACACATAAACATTCAAAGTTATTTAATGCGATCATCGTTTCATTAATAAATAATTTAATAAAATAACACACATACTAACCTGTAGCTAATCAACAAAACTGAGTTTATCTCTTTGTGTCGTTTGAGCTCCTGATTGTCCTTCATTTAAGGGAAACCTATGACAGAACAATACTAGTACTTCCAGAATAAATTCAAAGAAGTGTTTGATATTCAAAGTAAATTAATAACAACAGAAAGATAACTAATTAAAAATCCTATGATCTTAAGATAATCAATATCTAAGAATGAAAGAAAAAATGATTCTGAGCATTGATATTATCCATCATTTAACATTAGAAATAAACTCAATAATAATCAAATGATCGATTGATCACACATATAAAATGAATCAAAATATCATGGACAACATTGAAATAATCATTGATATGAAATATCATACGAAGACAAGGCTAGAGCTAAATCGACAGGATGATAATGCATAACATAGAAATAACAGGAGAATGCAATGGAATAAACATCACACAGGTCTAAAGCCAACAATGAATTGCTTTTCCATATCAATTCCCAAAAAATTACATGTCCATACTGTAGTCCCAGAAAAGTTGTCTTTACTACTAAACAACAACCACTATTTAAACCTAACTTGGATCAATAACCTTTTATCATGCAAGATAGAGGGTAATCCCAAAAAATTAGATTGCTTTACAAAAATAGGATAACAAAGAAACACTCCTGTAGGAGTTCTTTCATCAAAATTAATTACAAAAATGAAATTGTTTTATCAAACAAAATGAGAAGTCACTAAGCCATGCGCCACATAATCCATGATTTCTTCTCTTTGTGAATAACATCATAACTGTTTTTCTCCTGAAAATAATAAAACAAAATTGAATTTTAGATAACAATACAAACTAATATTTAGAAATAGACCGGCTACAGAATCATGAGATTCTGTAGCTAGTCTTAAATTAACCACAAAATCAAAATGAAATTATCTATTTGATTTTTCCAATAGATTTAAATAAAAGAGAATCAAAACAATTTTTTATCATTTTTAGAGATTAGACAATGAAGCAGTTGATAAGTCTGAGTTAATGATAGTGTTGAAATTTGTTGCATTCTTGATAATCACATTACCAGCTCATTTGAACCTTTTACTTTCCCAGTCAGCGTTGGATCGAACGCATGCCTTTAATTCTTCATTTTCCCTTTCAAGCACGGAGTTTCGAGCTACCATATGGCTTAACTGCACTCGGAGATAAGGTAATATTTGTAGTATCGTTCAACCCAGTCAAGACAATTTTCACAGTGTACAAGTGTTATGCCAGGCAGAGGTTGAGTGTGTTTTGCAATGGGTGCTTTGGTCTTTTCTGTAGCTTGCTTCAAATCATGGCTTATACCAGCAAAGCTTTCTTGATTTTTTAGGAACAAAGGTAGTTCAAAAACAAAATCATATTGTATAGCTTCAATACCGATTTCATTTACGAGGCATTGGTTATCTACATCTTATCGGGCAAGAAATTCATTGATATCATCATTGGACAAGTGATCATCGACCTCGATCACTGAGATCGAGCTCAGATGATCTTGCTGGCGATTTATGAGATTTCTGGATATTAACCTGCCCAGTCTCTTGTTTACAAAACTTAGATTTGAATTACCCTGTTCCTTGTGCTTGCGACCTTTATTGAGTATCGATTTCTTCAAAACACCCTGATTCGACTGAACATTAGGAGCAAGAGAAACCCTCTCCTTTAACACATCTATAACCTCCTCTAATGATTTTCTGGGCACGAAATCATATCGTGGCTTTTTGCCCAAAGGGTTCTGAATAGCGACAAAGTTTCTTTCTATGATGACATGGTTTTCATGTGGATCAACACCTTGATTTTTAGTAGTAGGGTTACAGGGACTTGGGTTTGTATTGAAAAGGAGAGGCAATTCTACTGTGTTCTTGGGTAGGGTGAAGTTTATTCTACATAGGAAATCTTCCCAAGTATCTCCAATCTGGGCTAGATGCGACAACATCAGGATCCGAATAAGACCATGGTGAAAAATACTTGACAGTGGGTTAAAATTTTGTTTCGGATAAGTCTTAGACATCTTATGCAGGCTCATAAATAGATAGAAATACATATTTAGCTTGAACCCTAAAAAAATCATCAAGAGGCGAATGTGATACAAGAAAACTAAGCCATACCTACCCTCACAAGTTATGAATTGTTTAGGAATTAGAAGTAGGTCGTTTCATTAGGGTTTTATGAGAGTAATCAGTGTACCTTTAGGGAAGCATTTCGATTTCTTAGAGACCATGAGCAGACTCCAAGGCACGCCTTCTAATTTGGCATTTTTGAACCATCTTTCTCCCTCCTGTGACAGTCTTGTAGCTCGTGCTATAGAATCCTCGGTTACTTCGAGTTGTAGATCCCCAATTTTAGCTTTAGAGCCATCAAACGATTGAGTGAATGTTTGTGCAACTGCTAGGTTATAACCCTCAAACTTTCAGATGAAAATGTCCCAACCATGTGCCTGTATATCGCTTATGGAATCATTGTGAGCGAGGAGGGCTTGCGATCCATTAGGTTCAATTATTACTACAAGATCCATGGGTGTTATCACACAGACACAGTGAAGGAAACAAGAGGTAGGTTTTTCTTTCCAATACACAAATAAGAGTAGGAGGTATGTAAAATCAGAAGAGGGCCGATACCTACGGATTTGGGAGGCTATCATACTTGGTAATTTGAGCTTAGAGTGGCTAAGAACCAGAGGACGCATAGGCTTGTAAACCACTCTGTGCAATGAACACTAACCCAAACAATTACCTCTTACCTATTCGAGTAATGAATGTGAGTCTGAATTATGCAGGACAATAGGGTGATGTGGATTTGTAAGTACATCAGTCCTGTACCAGGGTGATAGGATTGTGATATGACTGGTAAGAGAAATATTCATATTTTGAATTTAACCCAAGATTTTGTGCCATCAAACATATGAAATGTAAAAATCATATAATCAACCATAGATGAGACTCAATTACATCTCCCAAAGTGAATAAATCAATGGCAATGGATCGATCAATTAGCTTACAAACTTTAAGATTTATAAACATATAGATGTCCTTTAGGTGTAATCCCTTTAGCAAAAGAAACAAAGAAATTACAAACTGTAAAATGATTTACCCAAACCAAAATTTTGTTTTGATTTCATGCTTTTAGTCATGAAATTAAAAAAAACAAATGATAGATTAAAAAACGAAAAACTCTTATACTCATCTAGGCCAATGAATCTCCTCAAAACCAAAATATAGAAACATTTGTAACTATAAGGAGGAGGAAGCTACAAAATAATTTTATCGCTTGGTGATGACTTTTATTATGATAAAATTTGACAGAATTGTTGGCCACCAACAATGGCGACATGTTGGGCGAAGAAGTTATCTCTGCATCACCAAAAATTCATATCAGAGGCACAAATGTCTCAGCAATAAATTTTAGAGACAGTTAACTACATCAAGCATTTCTGTCCAAAATTGTAATCTTGTATCTTGTTTAGATCACATGTGCAGCGATGTTTATACAGATGACTTTGATATCGTTGGCAGGGCCACTCCTACTAGCAGGCATCCATAGGGTCAGTAGGAATGTCATTAACCCACTCTAGTACCTCTATCCCGTCCAAGAGTCGTCCATTTATGATAAAAGCATCCTGACACCTGATCAATTTAAAAAAGATACCTGAGGATCTTCGAAACCCGACATTGTTTCACTGCCAGTAGGCATGTTTAGTACCCCGACAAAGTTGCCTTGGTATCATTTGTGCATTTACCCACTGCCAGCAGACCTGTTCAATGTCCCGACAAGTTTACACACAATTCCCACACATTACAGTGCTTCCAACTCTCTAAAATTTGTTTACGAATTCCTAGAAACTTCATGATATTTAAGATACTGGGGTGATACTGAAGATCTCACAGTTCGTTAATGAAAGGGTTGATCATTTAAAAATTATTTTTTTGTTCTGGTGACTTCCATTATGATTTGGACAATTAGATTTCTGTTAAGAAATCATATCTAGGATGGGGAAAGACATTGAGTTGTTCTCATTAAAACAAGGCCGACACTAGAAGTTTGTTAAGGATAATCGTGTTTTCCTGTGATTTTAATGAGAAACCAAAAACAATAACCAGACAAAAACTTACTTCCATTGATCTGAGTTTAGCATTTACTGTTCAAGTGCTTGAATTGTTATTAACTGTTGCTAATGAAAAATCGAATTCCCTTCAATAATGAATGATGACTTATAAATAATTAATAGGAAAAACAAAATCCGAATGAAAAAGAAAAATAAAAACAAAAGAACACGCAAATTAAAAATATTTACATGGGGGCAAACCTGACTTTTCTCAGGTGAAGTATTTCTTGAGAGACTAAAAGAAAATAGAAAAATCCTTATTAATATGAGTGCAGTCCTACTCGTGGAACCTTTGGTCAGGGTTGAATTGATAGTTCAAATTTACTTATCTCTTTACTTTCCATTTAAAATTTTCATGATGATACTGCATTTTTTGACAAGAAATATTCAACGAAAAGTAGAGAGAAAAATATTTAAAGTGGACTTCCATGGCAACATTCAGATAATGGTTCTCTTTACATAGCCACGTGCCTTCATAACTACATTATTCAAAGAAAAAAAATGAAAAGGAAAGAAAAACCCAAAAGGAATCTATTCTTACAGTTACTCTAACTTCTTCATAGATCAAAATGCTAAGTAAAATCGTATTTCCAGTGCATCCACAAGAAAATATGCAATCCTGCAAGGCATAGAAAGTAAAAAAACATAATAAAAGAATGTAGTATTTGCAGATACGAAATAAATATGTCATGCTTACCTTTTATATATTTATTTAAAAACAAAGAAAGCACAACCTTATCATTCTTTTGAAACTTCTTGATATATGAATCCTCCAGCCATTCTAAGATCGTGTCATTAGGATGAAAACTATGACTTCGACGCAATAGATATATCAATGGGGAAAACATGATAAGAGGATTCATGACATCAATTAGATTGTTGGTTTGAACACTTCCTTTGATGAGATGGACCATTTCAGAACGCGAAGTATAATCATTAAAATTCGAACTAATCAAAGAAAGAATATGCAATGTAGAATGTTTGATCTCCAAAAGAGAGAGTGCATTGTCTTTTTCAAAAATAAATCGTGTAAAATCATCTCACAACATGTTTTTTTCCCATGAGAGTGATGAAAGTGAAAGAGCGTCAAATCCGACTTAAAAAATGTTATGTATGGAATTAATTTCACCAGATCTTGGCATATCGAAAAGATTTGATTGTGATGGAAAAGAGTAAGATACTGTGGGTAAAGTATCATATACATCAGAATCTAAGAATAGATCGGGATATAAAGAGTAAAATAAATCAGAAATGAGCACATGAAAATAATCTCTTGAGCTGTGATATTTAACAATAATATTCTCAAGACATTCCTCTCCACTTTCCTTAAAACTTTCACTCTATTTTGGTGATAAATCCTTCAACATAATATGATCGTCTAAATTTGTCTCATGTATGATAGCCAATTTAAAACTTTCATAACAAACATCTAATCTTTCATGTGGATAAGGTATGATTTGTGGATGAAGGTTTAAGGTTTCTTCTTCAAATTGCATATTTACATCTCTAATCAGTTTCATAGGAATGTTAGAATGCTTAAGATGATTTTCATCACCTAAGTGTTCTTCAATAACTGAATTTAAGTACTGATTAGAGCAAGAGTTCAAAGAATATGGACATTCACCTTGACCCAACATCAAATTTTCTTCCACGATGGTCGAGGACTGGATATACAATGATTCAGAGGAAAAACAAGTTTGATTGTTAGTAAGAACCTTTTCAATAGATTCTACCTCCCTTGCTTGTTCAAAATTTTCGGATGGATTCTTCTCATCCTACGAAAAAAATTCTTCTCACAATTGAGTGATAGGATTTGTAACTGGTTCATCATTCAGGATTAAATATGACTGGATGCAAGCATCATAGAGGATATTTATTACAAATGACATGTCATCAAGATTAAATATACAGAGAACATGATGGATTCTTGTTGAAAATCCTTTTAGAGATGAATTGTCATTGATTAACAAAGTCTGAAATTCTTCACATAATTGATTGTAATCATAGATTTCAAAAGCATCTAAAAATTCTTCTACAAATTGAAACCAATCAATAATGTGATATGCTGGAAAAGACTCAAACCAATGTTTAATCTGACCCCTAAAAGTAAAAGAAAACAATATGCATAAAACCTTTAAATCAGAAATACCATGCTTGATGCATTTACACCAAAACTTGTTAATATGGTCTTTAGCAGATACATCCCCCCCACCATCAAAGGTGAGTTTGAGCAAGTGAGAGACTGCCTTGTTGGGAATATTAGGTAATGAGAAGTGGAAAGCATGTTCCAACATAGTGATTTGGGAAGCCATGGGGAATTAAATACATTTGAAATAAAGACACTCCCACAAGGCCAGTTTGTCAGTCTGGCCCTCCTTCTAGCACCATTTGTTGACGGGCATAAGTGACACACCATCAACTGGAAGGTTAGATCCGGACCGGGGTTGTCTAATTAACCCAAGCCGTTTGGTATGATCTAACATGACGAGTTTAATGACTCTGTTAGCCAATTAGAGTCCTAAAAATAGTAAAAGAAATAAACTAATCTAAAACTACGATTATAACACATGATATACTAATTACAAAATTTATTTAAAAATGTGAATGTACAAATGATTATAAACAATCTATATACAGTTTACAAGATTTGCTTGAAATCTTGCGAAAAATGGTTGTTTGTAATAGTGTTTTAAAAGAAATAAATTAAGAACATAAATCTTTCTAATGCTTAAAGACATCAAACTAATAAATACTAAGCGAATATGATTGAAACAATGACATAGAAATAGTCAAATCTATTTAATGCAATCATTGTTTCATTAATAAATAATTTAATAAAATAACACACATACTAACCTGTAGCTGATCGACAAAACTGAGTTTATCTCTATGTGTCGTTTGAGCTCCTGATTGTCCTGCATTTAAGGGAAACCTATGACAAAACAATACTAGTACTTCCAAAATAAATTCAAAGAAGTGTTTGATATTCAGAGTAAATTAATAACATCAGAAAGACAACTAATTAAAAATCATGTGATATTAAGATTATCAATATCTAAGAACGAAAGAAAAAACAATTTTGAGCATTGATATTATCCATCATTTAACATTAGAAATAAACTCAATAATAATCAAATGATCGATTGATCACACATGTAAAATGAACCAGCATATCATGGACATCATTCAAATAATCATCGATATGAAATATCATACGAAGACAAGGCTAAAGCTAAATCGACAGGATGATAATTCATAACATAGAAATAACAGGATAATGCAATGGAATAAGCATCATACAGGTCTAAAGCCAACAGTGAATTGCTTTACCATATCAATTCCCAAAAAATTACATGTCCATACTGTAGTCCCATAAAAGTTGTCTTTACTACTAAACAACAACCACTATTTAAACTTGACTTGGATCAATAACCTCTTATCATGCAAGATAGAGGGTAATCCTAGAAAATTAGATTGCTTTACAAAAAATAGGATAACAAAGAAACACTCATGTAGGCGTTCGTTCATCAAAATTAATTACATAAATGAAATTGTTTTATCAAACAAAATGAGAAGTTACTAAGCCATTCAACACATAATCCATGATTTATTCTCTTTGTGAATAACATCATCATTGTTTTTCTCCTGAAAATAATAAAACAAAATTGAATTTTAGATAACAATACAAACTAATATTTACAAATAGACTGGCTACAAAATCATGATATTTTGTAGCTAGTTTTAAATTAACAACAAAATCAAAATGAAATTATCTATTTGATTTTTCCAACATAATTAAATCAAAGAGAATCAAAACAATTTTTTACCGTTTTTAGAGATTAGACAATGAAACATCTGATAAGTCTGAGTTAATGATAGTGTTGAAATTCATTGCATTCTTGATAATCACATTACCAGCTCGTTTGAACCTTTTACTTGCTCAGTCAGTGTTGGATCGAACACATGCCTTTAATTCTTCATTTTCCCTTTCAAGCAGGGAGTTTCGAGCTACCATATGGCTTAACTGCGCTTGGAGATAAGGTATATCTCTGTAGCATCATTCAACCCAGTCAAGTCAATTTTCACATTGTACAGGTGCTATGACAGGCAGAGGTTGAGTGTGTTTGCAATGGGTGCTTTGGTTTGTTTTGTAGCTTGCCTCAAATCGTGGCTTATACGAGCGAAGCCTTCTTGATTTTTTAGGAACGAAGGTATTTCAGAAACAAAATCATATTGTATAGCTTCAATACCAATTTCATTTCCGAGGCACTGGTCATCTACATATTCTCGGACAAGAAATTCATTGATCTTGTCATCGGACAAGTGATCATCAACCTTGATCACTGGGATCGAGCTCAAATGATCTTGCTGGCGATTTATGAGATTTATAGATATCAACCTGCTCGGTCTCTTGTTTACAAAACTTAGATCCGAATTACCATATTCCTTGTGTTTGTGACCTTTCTTGACTATCGATTTGTTCAAAACACCTTGAGTCGGCTCAACAGTAGGAGAAGAAGAAACTCTCTCCTTTAACACATCTATAACCTCCTCTAACGATTTTCTGGGCACAAAATCATATCATGGATTTTTTCCCAAAGGGTTCTGAATAGAAACAGAGTTTATTTATGTGATCACATGGTTTTCATGTGGATCAACACCTTGATTTTCAGAAGTATGTTTATAGGGACTTGGTTTTGTATTGAAAAAGAGAGGTGATTCTATTGTGTTCTCGGGTAGGGTGAAGTTGTTTCTACATGGGAAATCTTCCCAAGTATCCCCAATCTAGGCTAGATGCGACAACAACAGAATCCAAATAAGGCCATGGTGAAAAAGACTTGACAGTGGGTTAAACTTTTGTTTCTGATAAAGCTTAGACATCTTATGCAGGCTCATAAATAGATAGAAAGGCATATTTATCTTGAACCCTAAAAAAATCATCGACATGCGAATGTGATACAAGAAAAGTAAGTCATACCTACCCTCACAAGTTATGAACTATTTAAGAATTAGAAGTAGGTTGTGCCATCGGGGTTTTATGAGAGCAATCAGTGTACCTTTAGGGAAGCATTTCGATTTCTTAGAGACCATGAGTAGATTCCAAGGAACGCCTTCTAATTTGTCATTTTTGAACCATCTTTCTCCCTCCTTTGACAGTCCTATAGCTTGTGCTATAGAATCCTTGATTACTTCGAGTTGCAGATCTATGAAAATTTCCTAGGGAATCCTAGGTTATAACCCTCAAACTTTCGAATAAAAATGTCCCATCCATGTGCCTATATATCGCTTATTGCATCGTCATTATCGAGGAAGGATTGCGAGCTATTAGGTTCAATTCTTACTACGAGATCCATGAGTGTTATCACACAGACACAGTAAAGGAAACAACAGGTAGGTTTCGCTTTCCAATACAAAAATAGGTAGAAGAGGTTTGTAAAATCATAAGAGGCCCGATACCTACGGACTTGGGAGGCTATCATACTTGGTAATTTGAGCTTATAGTGGCTAAGAACCAGAGGACCCATAGGCTTGTAAACCACTCTGTGCAATGAACACTAACCCAAACCATTACCTCTTACCTATTCGAGTAATAAATGTGAGTCTGAATTATGCAGGACAATAGGGTGATGTGTATTTGTAAGTACATCGGTCCTGTACCAGGGTGATAGGATTGTGATACGGCTGCTAAGAGCAATATTCATATTTTGAATTTAACCCAAGACTATGTGCCATCAAACATATGAAATGTAAAAATCATATAATCAACCATAGATGAGACTCAATTACATCTCCCAAAGAGAATAAATCAATGGCAATGGATCAATCAATTATCTTACAAACTATAAAATGATTTACCCAAACCAAACTTTTGTTTTAATTTCACACTTTCAGTCATGAAATTAAACAAAACAAATGATAGATTAAAAAACAAAAAACTCTTATACTCAGCTAGGCCAATGAATCTCCTCAAAACCAAAAGACAGAAACGTTTGTGAGTATAAGGAGGAGGAAACTACAAAAAAAAATTATCCCTTGGTGGTGACTTTTATTATGATAAAAATTGACAGAATTTTTGGTTGCCAACATGCCTTTAGAATTTACATATCAGGTTACCATCATATTGAGATCAACAAAGATGTAACCTTTGATGAAGATGAAACACTCAAAAGATCAAGGAAATGCGAGCTTGAAAAAGTATATGAAGAACTTGTAGCTCCCAGAGTTGTGGAACCTGTAAAGGAAGTTACAATTACCCCTGATGATGAGATTCCAGAAGATCATGATATGATAGAATCTCGAGAACCTCCATGTATGATGATCTCTCAAAAGAGAAATCCAACTTGGGAGAAAGAACTTATTCAAGATGCAGAGAAGTATGGTGCCTCATAATGAACCATGAGACAAAGCAAGAAGCCCTTACTTTCCTCTGAACGGATTATTCAAAGCAAGTAGGTTCCTTCTCTACAAGATCACACATCAAGTCCATATAGCTGGAGAATGGATTTACGTCATGACAGAAGAATAACATTCCATTATAAAGAATGATGTATGGGAAGTAGTTCCTAGACCAAAGAACAAATATGTGGTATATTCCAAGTGGATATACAAAATAAAACATGCAGCAGACGAAAGTATTGAAAAAAATAATGCAATATTTGTGGCTTGTGGTTTTTCTCAAAAGGAAGGTATTGACTATGAAGAAACATTTTCTCATGTATCCAGATACACTTCTATCAGAACCATCATAGCTCTTGCAACCAAAATGAAGTGGAAGTTACACCAGATGGATGTGAAAACAACTTTCTTAAATGGTGTTATTGAAGAAGAAGTATATATAGAACAACCACATGGGTTTGAAGTTGAAAATAGACAGACTCATCTTTGCAGGTTGAAGAAAGCTATGTATGGGTTGAAGCAAGCTCCTAGAGCTTGGTATGGAAAAATTGATAGTTTCCTGGTGAGCTTGGGCTTTACCAAGAGTAAATATAATCCTAACCTTCACTTCAAGGTTATGAATGATGAGGCAGTTATGTTGCTACTATATTTGGATGATTTATTCTTGACAAGAGAAGAAAATATTATCACATATTGCAAGAAGAATCACGTTGCATATTTTGAGATGAAATACGTAGAATCAATGCATTATTTCTTATATCTTGAAGTTTGGCAGAGCCTAGAGAAGATATTGTTAAAATAATGTAACTGCAAAGTGTGTTCTTATTATCATTTGATATATTATTCATTGGATCAATCCCCATTGCGTATTGATCATGTCGATTATTATAAAGGACCAAATCCCCT
>JASDQU011249056.1:0-25424 GCA_032191745.1 Picea mariana
ATCCGCCTGGTCCTTGTTATCCCCCTTCTGGGAGACTGTGCGAGTCTTCCTAATGTCGGTTGGTGTACCATGTCCATCGACTGATGTGATGTCCATGTGGTGGACATAGGGCAGATAGAGGTGGAATTGAGCAACCAACCTCTCTTTCTTGGATTTCTGATCCTTCTCGACCTCAACTAACAATTTGGTAATAGTTTCGAGGCTACAGAGGCGACTTAGGATTCCGTCCAGCATTTTCTTATTATCCGAGTTGTCCTCCTGTCTGTCTTCTTCCATTTCTGAACTCACCTTGTCGATCATCATCTTAGTTAGCCACGCCATCTCCATTGTTTTATGGTAGATGGTTTCCCTAACTTCGAAGTGAAACAGAAAGTTGACATTGAAATGGAACGATTGAGGACCACCGCAAAATGACAACTGTATATCTCAAATGACAACAAACAATTCCCAATTCACAATTTCATATCAAGTTACATTACACATGGGGTAATGATACTGGTGAAAAAGAATGTACCGATTTTGGACCATTTACATATCGAAGAAAATAATGTTGAACTAGTGTTTGCAAATTTTTTTTCCCATGGAACATAAGTTGCAATATTGAATTTGTATGTTGCTCCCCATGCAGCATTATCCAGCATAGTGCATGTTATTTCCAATGCATTGGCCCATTTCCATATGAACGGACCCATTGTACTTGTAGGAGACTTCCATATTGATATGCTACAAAATACTGACAGAACAAAAGAATTGGAAAACTACATGTGCAAATACAGTCTCCACTTTCTTTTGAACAACACAGCCCATCTGCAAAACGCACTTATTGACCATGTCTGGTCCAATGTGCCCATTCCTCAATACAGTATGTTTGTCTTAGACACATATTGGTCTGATCACGATACACTTGGTATTGCACTTGAATTATGACATATACTTCAAACTTATTGCAAACTCATATTTCTATGTTTCAAATCATATATGTATCCCTGATTTCTACACACATCTTTCCGATGAGCATACAGACGGTGTTCTACTTGAATTATAAAATATACATTGTGCAAAAAAAAAAAGAGGTACATCCTCCCAAAAACTATTTGTTCATCTTATTCTATTTCTTTTTTGTATATGTACATTGTAGTTTCATTTTTCTTAACATCTGAACTTATGTTCATATTCTTTTTTCTTTGTACTTTTGTTGATAGAAACAGACAGGAAAGCTTGACGACGCAAAGAAATCCTACCCAGAGATGTAGACCAATCAATGCAAAAGGTGCATTCTTTTTCTGCCCATGTTCCATAGTAAGCAATTTTTCGTTTACTTTCTCTGTGTTTGTCAAACTTCTTTGCAGCTATGTAATTTTTTTGTTTTTTTTTATGCATAGAGGCCACTACCATGTACGTCCGCCATCCAGTAGATGCAATGTTGAGCCAGCCAGCCCGCAAGTCCACTTGTCAATTTGTATATCGCACAACTATGACGGCTATTTGCAGGACACAGAACATTAGAGGTAGAATGTCCAGCCCGCAAGTGCATGATCCAAATAAGTGGCTAGGTATGGAATAAGGGATATGTGCATATTTGGTATGTAGTGCTCATTTGTGGGAGCACACCAGCCCTAGAGTCTGTCAATTTGTATATTGCGGAAATCGGTAGAAGTAGAATGTTCAATCTGTCAGCCCGCAAATTCGTTTGTCAATTGACAAATGTTGAGCCGGCCAGCCCGCAAATCTGCCTGTCAATTTATTATCATAAGATATTTGCAAGGCACCGAAAAATAAAGGCTTGTTTCTAACCCTGAGAACCCGAGAACCCACGATCCAAAAATTGTACATGGTCTATAAAATCTCAGCCAGCCAGCAAGTCCGCTTGTCAATTTGTATATTGCGGAACTATATGTGCTATTTGTAGAACACAGAACAATAGAGGCCTTTTTTTTTACCCCTCCTGCCCGAGAACCCACAAGTATGGAATGTGATATGGGTACATTGTTTATATAATCTCATGTCGATACTTTATAAATGTACATATTTAGTTTTTCCTCGTTTCTACACACACGGATCTAGTAACCATAGAGTTGGTGTTGCACATGAATTATAAAATATGCATTGGGAGTCGGACAGAGCCAAGTCCGCGATCCAAATGAGTGGCTAAATATGGAATAAGGAATATGTGCATATTTGGTATGTATTTCTCGTTTCTGGGAGCCTGCTAACCCTGGAGTAGAATGTTGAGTCGGCCATCCTGCAAATCTTCTTGTCAGTTTATTATCATAAGCTATTTGTAGGTTATCGAGAAATAGAGCCCCATCTTTGACCCCGCCAACCCGAGAACCCATGATCCAGAAACTGTGAATGGTCTATAAAATGTCAACCAACCCGCAAGTCTGGTTGTGTATTTTTATATCACAGAATTGTGTGTGCTATTTGTAGAACACCGAACAATAGAGGCATTTCTTTGAGCCCGCCCTCCCGAGAACCTATGATCCCAAAAGTGGCAAATCATGGAATGACGTATCCGTACATTCTCTATAAAATCACATGTCCATACTATATGAAGGAACATTTTTAGTTTTGCCTCGTTTCTACACATATTGATCTGGTAACCGTAGAGTTGGTGTTGTACATGAATTATGATATATGCACTGGGAGTCGGACCGAGCCCTTTGGTTTGGTTAGCTGAACAATTCCGACTCATGCAGTTTCAGCATTGAACACTCAACAATTTCACCATGCACTTTCAGACTTGGCCATTCCTTCCTTGCTTTCTCTTCCACGTGCCCATCACCTTTGCATGTGTTCATAATAAGAAATAGTGTTTATGTATATGTGTGTGTGTGTGTGTGTGTGTGTGTCTTCTTTCAAAATATTTAATGCTAATAGGTCATCGTGCAGACACTGTCTAAGCTGTCATTGATGTGCGCAAGGCTCGAGAAGTCTTGCCATCAATGCAATTTTTGTGAGGGATTTTCTTATCCCTTCCCAGTCTTAATTTCAAATGCCATGGAATGTCAATCGCATGTCGCCAACTTTCTTCCTTCACGAAACCCTGAATCTCTTCCCAGTCTAAATTTCAAATACCATGGAATGTCATTCGCATGCCGCCAGCTTGGTTCGTTCATGAAACCTCCAATCCTTCAATGTTCGTCATCGTAACTGCCATGTTCACACTTCTAAGTATGCAATAATTAAGCTTTACTTTTAACAGATCATCATACAATGTGCATAGATATTGTCATTAATGAGGAGATTTTGCATTCGCACGCATTGAAGCAATGTTTCCGAGGGGGTTATATTGTCCCCTCCATTTCTTCATTTCAAGTAGCATTTGGAGCAAACCAATGTTTTCATAAACTACTAGAACCATCTCTACAACAGTTTTGTAGAGATATAATGAACATGTTCCTCACGAGTTTCCGGTGAAAAAATTTACAGTGAAAACATGGATCTTGACGTTGATTTGGAAATCATATTCTGCAACCTTGATTATCCAGAAGACATAGTTCAACATACCTGCTCAATGGACATGGTTGATACCCTAATTTTTTACGAAGATGAATCCTTCATATTCCAGAGTGTTGCTTTTGAATCCGAATCAAAAAAATTAATCATTGAAAAAAGAGATGTAAAAAATAAGAAAAGAAAACATCATTCAGAACTTGACCTTGCCAATATGCATGCGTCCAAAATCTCTCAAATTCACATGGCAACCAGAGATGCTCCTCATGATTTCGTTGGACTCATTGAAGAGGAAAATGCCAGGCTAAAGATCCGTATTAAGGAATTAGAGGAATATTTGTTTCCGATGCCATTGCTTCACAGTTCTTTGGGAATAGCCATGCCTACTACTACGTGCAACCCCACAACAAATATTAAAGGGTCCTCCAACTTCCTCGTAGCCTGTAGAGGATATGTCGAGAAAAATATCAACAAAAGAATGAAATTGATTACTAAGGCTTGGGAAACATCACATAATATGGATTCCATGGGGAGTAGGGCACATAACTTGCTCCTACTTCTGCAGATGGATTTAAAAAATGAAGAAACTTTCTATGTGCACATGGTAATACCTTTTAACTTTCATGTCAACAACATGCTAGAGACGAGAAGAAGACAACATGATCTCCCTTCCAATAAACAACTCACTCAATCAGAAGCATGTTAGAAAGAGAAAGTGAAGAACCTGTATCTCATCGTCCAATAATGTGAGCAAGAAATATCAAATAAAGAAGAATTATTCACAAAGCTCACCAAAATAGACTTAGCAGGAAATACAAATGGCTTCTAGGACCCCAGTTTAATCCTCGACTCGTTGGCCTCAACCAAGTAAGATTTTGATAAACAAGTTGATAATTTGAAGGCCTTGTCTTTAGAATTTTTTTATAGGATTCTTGAATATCATGAAGAAGAGGTGGAGAACTGGTTAGTCCGATATTTGGTACAGAATGGAGACATTGATGAAGCTCTGTGTAAAATTTCAATTGATCTAAGAAAATTAGAAAATGAATTTTTGAGCATTAAAATCCGCAATGACATCAACGTTGCCCCCTTGAGAAGATATATTGTAGAGAACTTGAACTGGGTCACCGAAAAACTTTCTTTATCAATCCAGTTACTCCAACTTTTATGAGTAGAAATCTATGGCCAAAAAATGATCTTTCGATTTCTAGTTTTCAGGTATTACATTCTACCGTGTCCAACTTCTTTCCATAGTCCTATTTCTTGTACATATTTTTGTTATGGTCCGCGAAATCCCCAATCCCAGTCTATATGACAAACGCATTCAGATTTCCATCTACAAGATATTATTTTTTTCATATATTCCAAATAAAACTATTGTTTTGTCTCCTTATATACTTATGTGTTCCTAGATTTTTATCTTCAACCATGCTAAATGTGAAGTCATTATGTTTATTTTATCTATGTTCTCTTTTTTTCCTATGCATATTTTCTCCGACATAGTCATTTTCAAAATAAAGTATGAAATAAACCGCAGACTCAAATTTGAGATATCATATTTCAGATGTATATGTGTGTGTGTGTGTGTGTGTGTGTGTGTGTGTGTGTGTGTTTCTTTAAATTTCCAGGAATATGTAACACGTTTCATTATTTTTTATATAAATGTCATAAAATTGTATTCACTATTTTTTTTGTACTCAAATGTGTAGAGAGTATGTCATTTATTGCATCTTGACCACTTGTCCTTCATAATTTTGCCACAAAGGCCCTTAAAAATAAAGTAGTCTGCAAGTCTACTTGTCAATTTGTATATCATGGAATTGTGGTTGCTCTTTGTAGGCCATGGAACAACAGACGCCCAATTTTGAGTCTGCCAGCTCCACAACCCGCGATTCAAAAACTGCCTCAGTATCGAATCAGGGCTCCGTGCAAGTATGGAATGAGGGCTCCGTTCATGCTCTATAAAATCTCATTCCCATAATTGATAAAAGTACATATTTCGTATGTATAAAAGTAAATATCTACTTTAAAAAATTGCATATTTGCTATGTATAATTTATGCTCTCCAGAAACCTATAATTTGATACATTTCAATTTCTTGGATCCACGAGCCCCTGTTTTAAAGAAAACTAATTCAGGAATGCTATTTATTTGGTCCTTTTGTCCACTACCCTATGTAACAAACATTAGCACTATATTTTTTTTTCTTTTGTCTACCACCGTATGTAAAACCTATGTAAAGAAAACTAATTCGCGAATGCTAAATTTTTGGGACATGAGCCCCTTAGAGTTGAAATAGTCCGCAGGTCCCATTGTCAATTTGTATATCACAGAACTCTCGGTGCTATTTGCAACACATGGAACAACAGAAGCCTAATTTTCAGGTCCTCGGCCCGAGAACCTGCGATCCAAAAACTGGCTAAGTATTGAATGAGGGTTTCGTCCATGCTCTAATTCAGGAATGGTCTCCAAGAACCTATAATTTCATAAATTTTAATTTATTGTGTCTATGAGTCCTTGTTTTAAAGAATAATTTATGCTCTCCAGGAACCTATAATTTGATACATTTCAATTTTGTGTTTCCACAAGCCCCTATTTTAAAGAAATAATTCGGAAATGCTATTTATTTGGTCCTTTTCTCCACCGCCCTATGTAACAGAGATTGGCACTATATTTTTTGTGCTTTTTTCCACCACTGTATGTAAAACCTATTTAAAGAAAAATAATTTGTGAATGCTAGATTTTTGGGACACGAGCCCCTTAAAATTCAAATCGTCTGCAATTCCCATTGTCAATTTGTATATCACGGAACTCTCAGTGCTATTTGTAGGACATGGAACAACATGAGCCTGATTTTCAGGTCCCCAGCCCAAGAACCCTCGATCCAAAAACTGGCTAAGTATCGAATGATGGTTCCATCCATGCTCTAATTTGGAAATGCTAGATTTTTTTCTGGTTGTATGTGTTCCTAGATTTTTATAGATAGTGTGTATAGACAATTACGTATTTGCTATGTATAATTTATACTCTTAAAGAAAACTAATTTGGGAATGCTATTTTTTTGGTCCTTTTGTTGATCGCCCTATGTAACAGACATTGGTACTATACTTTTTTTCCTTTTCTCCACCAGCGTATGTAAAACCTATGTAAAGAAAACTAATTCATGAATGCTAAATTTTTTAAAACGAGCCCCTTAAAATTCAAATACTTCGCAAGTCTGATTGTCAATTTGTATATCGTGAAACTGTCGGTGCTATTTGTAGGAAACAAAACAACAAAATCCTTCTTTTTAGGTCTCCAGCCCGAGAACCCGCGATCCAAAAACTGGCTAAGTCAAGAACCCACTCTTTTAAAGAAAACGAATTTGGGAACACTATTTTTTTCATACTTATGTTCACCAGCCTATGTAACAGACATCGATACTATTTTTTTTTTGTTTTTTTGTCCACAACCATATGTCAAAAGGAAAACTAGTTCAGGAATGCTAAACTTGTTTTAATTAATTATAAATGATTTTATTGATAGAAAAAATAAGTTAAAGTCTATTATTTCAATTTGGTTATTCGACACAAGCCCCTTCAAATTCAAATACTCCGCAAGTATGATTGTCAATATGTATATCGTGGAACTCTAGGTGCTACTTGTAGGACACAAAACAACAAAGACCACTTTTCAGGTTCCCAGCCCGAGAACCCACGATCCAAAAACTAGCTAAGTCAAGAACCTGCTCTTTTAAAGAAAACTAATTCGGGAATGTTATTTTTTTCATACTTATGTTCACCAGCCTATGTAACAGACCTCGGTACTATTTTTTTTTCTTTTTTTGTCCACCAGCATATGTAAAAGGGAAAACTAATTTTGATAGAAAAATAAGTTATTGAGTTTATTATTTCAATTTGGTTATTTGACACGAGCCCCTTGAAATTCAAATACTCCACAAGTCTGATTGTCAATATGTATATCGCAGAAATCTAGGTGTTATTTGTGAACCAAGGAACATCAGAAGCCCAATTTTTGGCCCGCTAGTCCGACAACCGACAATCCAAAAATCCAAATAGTCCACAAAACAACTTGTCAATTTGTATAGCGAGAAACTCTTGGTGCTATTTGTAGGGCATGGAACAACAGAAGCCCAATTTTCAGCCCGCAACCCCGACAACCCGGAATGAAGCTTCTATGCATTCTTTATATATCTACTTAATCAAATTAAATATTTGATTTTTGTAGGCCACGACAAAACATAAGCCCAATTTGCAGCCCAATTACATATTTGATTTTCAGCCCGCCAGCCCAAGAACCCGCGATTCAAAAATTCAAATAGTTTGCAAGACCACTTGTCAATTTGTATATCACGGAAGTCTTGGTGATATTTGTAGGCCACTCAACAACAGAAGCCCAATTTTCAGCCCAACACCCCGACAACCCATAATCAAGCTTTTTTCCATGTACTTTATAAAATTACAGATTTCATATGTATAATTTATGCTGTCCAGGAACCTATAACTTGATAAATTCAATTTTTTTTTTATCCACCACCCCTTTTTTTAAAGAAACTAATTCGCAAATTAGTATGTCAATTTGTATGTCAAGTAGCATTCGTGAACCTGTGTCAATTTTGCACCAAACACTTATCCATGAACCTATGTAATAGATGTTACTACTATTTTTTTGTGTTTTTTGCCTTGGGGTTTTAAATTTATAATAGTCCGTAAGTCCGATTTTCAGTTTGTATATCACAGAACTATCGGTGCTTTTTGTAGAGCATGGAAGAAGAGAAGCCCAATTTTGAGCCCGACATCCCAACAACCTGCCATCCAAAAACTGGCTAAGTATTGAATGAGGGCTCCACTTTGTAAAATTACGTATTTTGTGTATAAATTATGTTGTTCAGGAACCTTTCATTTCATAAATTTCAATTTCTATTGTGTCTAGGATCCCTTCTTTTAAACAAAATAAGATAGGAATGCTAATTTGTTTTGTGCTTTTTGTAAACAAACCTATGTAACAGACATTACTGCTATTTTTTCTGGTTTTTTCCAACATATCCATGTACTTCAACTTCTTGCCCACATGTCTCATGATTTTAACTTCATCTCGCTCGAGGCATGGCGCCATTACTCTCAATGTGCCTTGTTCTAACTTCACATCCTTTCGACGGACCTCGTTGAACCTTTACTCTGTGCGTGTAGTCATTTATGGAACCTCACCATCTCCCTGACCTATTTCATTTCTCAAGTGGCTCCAGATGGCCTATTCTTTCCTGGTTTTTCTTCTCAGGGCTCGACCTCTTGCCCAACCTTTCCCTTCTCTGCCTTTTTCCTCTCCTTCTCTTTTGCTGGTGTATTTTCTCTCTCCCACTATCCTAGAGATGCCCTGACCATGAGGTAAGTCAAAACGCAGGTCAGTCTGCCAGCCAAACCGGCCCCTCCTGCTCCCTCACTGCTATCCTCCTCTTCGGCCACCTCGTCCTCATCCCTGGCGTAGTCGACTCAAATTCCTGCTTCTCTCCTACCCCTTGCTACATCCATTGCCAACAGAATGGAGGGGATGGACTGTTCAAGGCCCTCACTCGACTATAACCCATGACCTTTATCCAATTCGACATATGTTTCACACCCAGGCCTTTTGGCTCCTCCTAACTCTCCAGTCACCCAGTCGCTTCAGGACCATCCTCATGACGCCCAATTTCAGATGGATGGACCAGAAGCCAGTCAAAATTCACGATGACAACCCCAATCTCGAGACAGTTCCAACGCTAACCTAGAATGTGAGTGGCAAATAGAACTTGCACTGGTGTAGAGCTTGGTATTCTACCTGCGTCAGGACATGGATGACCTTCGCGTCCTCCTAGAGACCTTGGACAATAAATCCTCTCAACTCCTGTAGTTTCTCTCCGCATTACAGGGTGCTCATCACCTCTCGCCAGAGACAAACCAAGCAGCAACAACCTCCGCACCACTATTGGCATTGGAAACTTTGGTCTGCGCAGAGGCAGACTGCGAGGAGAAGAGGCTTCCATCACAACTGGAAGACATCCAGAAGGAAGAGCACGTGCCATCACATATGGAGGACGCCATGCAACTGGACCAGACACTAGTCGAGGAGGAGCCTCCTCCTCCTAGGGACACGACATTGGCGCCTCTTGCATGGCCGCGTCGCTGCACTACAACCCATATCGGTGATCTGTATCTTGTTTTTATTTGTTGTTTTATCATGTGCATGCTAACCTTCCATGCATTTTTCCATGCTTATTATAGTTATGTTTTCTACACTTTCCACTGTTGTAAAAGCCACACTTACGGGGCAGAGTTTTGAACTCTTTTTGCGTCAATAATAGTCTAGACTTCAGTTATGAAGTGGTCCAGTTGGCTGAGCTGGTTTCCCCTTGGGGAAACTCAGTATTTATAGCTTGAAACCATGGAAATTCTCTGTAGTCCTTCATTTTGACAGACTTTTATACAATCTTACTTATAAAAAAAAATTATTGAATACAATTTAAATAATTGTTTATATTATTCATTAAGTAAAACATGTTATAGCGTTATATAAATTACTATAAATCTTCGTACAATGTTATGATATTCTATAAATTAATCAGTCTCATGAACATGACGAAATTGTTGGGTGCAAAAATGACATAGTGGAAGTGTTTGGAGAAAAACGCATATCACAGAACACACTGGACATGAAAACTGTGAACCCACGACTCCGTATTTGTTCTGTGCATTTCTATAAATTACTGTCAGAATTGTTGCATGCAAAATGTATATGACGAAAGTGTTTGGTGCAAAATGCATTTCACGGGACACGCTAGCCATAAAAATTGAAAAAAAGTGAACACACGACTTTGCTAACCCGCCACTCTGTAATTGTTGGGTTACATTGGTTATGCATTGAATATTTCATCTACTATCAAACTTAGATCCTAGGAACCTTCGTTCATGTACCAGACATTAATATTTTTTGAAAAATTTCAAATAAAACTAATTTAGGAATACTAAATTCTGCATGAATACCACGTGTACTGCAACTTGCGGCCCACACATTTACTCCCCTTCCATCCTAGCAGGGACTACGCTGCCATGCAACACTTGTTATGAATTGGGATGACTGAATGAAATCAAATAAAAAATAGTGATTGATGTCTTATTTTGCATATAATTATTTTTTATAACATTCTAATTTAAATATTKTTTTTATTTAACATTTATAATTTTAATATTACATTTTAAAATAATAATTATATTTTTTACATTATTTTAACTATACAAATTATATATATATATGTGTGTGTGTGTGTGTGTGTGTGTGTGTGTGTGTGTGTCAGATCGCTCCATGCGTCTAGGTGAGAAGCCAGTGTCCACCACCTTTCCACGGTCCACGTGATGGCACCTCTAGCCTCCCTCGTCGCTTTATTACATCCCTATGAGATCTGCAATACTTCAATGTTGCATGATCCCAGCTAACTACTCTAGTGTGCCTTGCGCTGGTTTCTTTTCATGGAAATGGAGGAAGTACATTGTTCATTCATTCTGCGTGCGTGTGCACCTACTCTGCAGTCTTCTTCTTATGGAAACACTCCTCTCTCCAGTTTTCACCCATTGTTCTCTCTTATCTGCTACTCTTGCAGTCTGTCGGTTTCTCTGGTTCCCACCTGGGTCTCCCTGTTCACACCTTTGCCTCGCCCTCACTTACGCTTGGTTATGCCTCACCTTCGCAGGAAGGCAAAGAGAGGTCCTCTTTGGTACTATAACAAATCGGTCATGGCCAACCGACACCCACCTACCTTCGTTCTTGGGATTAGCACCTCCCCCCGCCATCCACTTAGTCCTCCCTAGGACAAAGTGGTATTCCTCCTCTATCATCATCATGGGCTTGTAGGGTTGAATGATTTGATCTACTGGGTAATTCTCTGGGCTATTCTCCTGGCCTCGACTTCACAACTAGCCCTTGCACATCCATCAAGTCCACCAAAACCCTTCGCTCCCTCGCCACCACCATATGCCCCCCTGTCACCACTTTTTGTTCCTTCTCTGGAGGAATTCAACTCTCAAACAAAAGAATTACAATTGGAAGCGCCTCCATGCCAAGCTCTTCTCCAGTCAGACTGTGCTTCGTGCTCGTGACCCAGAGATTCAGTCTCGATTCTTCAAGATTTGGCCTTTGTAGTCGGTAAGGACATCGACAATCTATGCTTTCGGTTGGAACACCTCAACCAACACATAGATCAAATTGAATCTCTTTGTGCGACCATGCTCCACTCCCTTCATTCACTAGAATTGGGCACCAATGCCCCAACATCTCTAGGGGTGTTCCTTGCTCTAGACTTCTAGCGGGTTGATGATCGAGACGTGGAGAAGCACGTAGGGGAAGACGAGGACAAGAGAGAGTGTTAGACACCATGATAGTCGGTAGGCACACAAGTGTTAGACTATTTGTTTTATTTTGACAAATGTTAGATTTTTTGGGGAGATTCTTCATAGGTGGTCAGAGTCTAACAATGTCAACCCTTTGAGTCTGTCAGAATATTTTATTTTTTTTGGTTTAAAGTATGCTCTTTTTTTTGTTTACAGTATCCATGAATGGTTCAGTAGAATTGGTTTCCCCATGAGGCGATTCAAAAAAGTATGTTTAAATTATAGTGAATCATACAATCAAGAGTCTTGTTGAGTTGGTTTCCCTTCGAGGCAACTCAGTGCAATCAAACCTCGATATCACAATTGATAGTGTAATTTTGCTCCATGAAAAGTAATACATAAATTCTTACTCTTAAAAAAATGATATATATATATATATATATTATATTATTCAATATATATAAAAATATATATTATTCAATATATAATAATTTAGATATATATTATAAATTAGATTTTTTATTTTTTTTTTTAAAGTTAGATTTTTATAACTTAGTAATATTGTAATCAAATAATAATAGTTTTATATAAAATATAATATGGTTACAAAAACATATTTTAAATATGAGTTAATATTTTTTATTAAAAAAATAAAGTTACCTTTTTACAAATATGAGGCAGACTGCGAGGAGCAGAGGCTTCCATCACAACTAGAAGACGTCCAGAAGGAAGAGCACATGCCATCACAGATGGAGGACGCCATGCAACTGGACCAGACACTAGTCGAGGAGGAGCCTCCTCCTCCTAGGGACACGACATTGGCGCCTCCTGCATGGCCGCGTCGCTGCAGTACAGCCCATATCGGTGATTTGTCTCTTGTTTTTCTTTGTTGTTTTCTCATGTGCATGCTAACCTTCCATGCATTTTTCCATGCTTATTATAGTTATGTTTTCTACACTTTCCACTATTGTAAAATCCACACTTACAGGCCAGAGTTTTGAACTCTTTTTGCGTCAATAATAGTCTAGACTTCAGTTATGAAGTGGTTCGGTTGGCTGAGTTGGTTTCCCCTTAGGGAAACTCAATATTTACAGCTTGAAACCATGGAAATTCTCTGTAGTCCTTCATTTTGACAGACTTTTATACAACTTATAAAAAAAAATTATTGAATACAATTTAAATAATTGTTTATATTATTCATTAAGTAAAACATGTTATAGTGTTATATAAATTACTATAAATCTTCGTACAATGTTATAATATTCTATAAATTAATCAGTCTAATGAACATGACGAAATTGTTGGGTGAAAAAATGACATAGTGGAAGTGTTTGGAGAAAAATGTATATCACGGAACACACTGGACATGAAAATCGTGAACCCGCGACTCCGTATTTGTTCTGTGCATTTCTATAAATTGCTATCAGAATTGTTGCATGAAAAATGTATATGACGGAAGTGTTTGGTGCAAAATGCATTTCACAGGACACCCTGGGCATAAAAAATGAAAAAAAAGTGAACACACGACTTCGCTAACCTGCCACTCTGTAATTGTTGGGTTACATTGGTTATGCATTGAATATTTCATGTACTATCAAACTTAGATCCTAGGAACCTTCGTTCATGTACCAGACATTAATAATTTTTGATAAATTTCAAATAAAACTAATTTAGGAATACTAAATTCTGCATGAATACCACGTGTACTGCAACTTGCGGCCCACACATTTACTCYCCTTCCATCCTAGCAGGGACTACGCTGCCATGCAACACTTGTTATGAATTGGGATGACTGAATGAAATCAAATAAAAAATAGTGATTGATGTCTTATTTTGCATATAATTATTTTTTATAACATTCTAATTTAAATATTGTTTTTATTTAACATTTATAATTTTAATATTACATTTTAAAATAATAATTATATTTTTTACATTATTTTAACTATACAAATTATATATATATATATATATATATAGATATGTCAGATCGCTCCATGCGTCTAGGTGAGAAGCCAGTGTCCACCAACTTTCCACGGTCCACGTGATGGCACTTCTAGCCTCCCTCTTGGCTTTATTACATCCCTATGAGATCTGCAATACTTCAATGTTGCATGATCCCAGCTAACTACTCTAGTGTGCCTTGCGCTGGTTTCTTGTCATGGAAATGGAGGAAGTACATTGTTCATTCATTCTGCGTGCGTGTGCACCTACTCTGCAGTCTTCTTCTTATGGAAACACTCCTCTCTCCAGTTTTCACCCATTGTTCTCTCTTATCTGCTACTCTTGCAGTCTGTCGGTTTCTCTGGTTCCCACCTGGGTCTCCCTGTTCACACCTTTGCCTCACCCTCACTTACGCTTGGTTATGCCTCACCTTCACAGGAAGGCAAAGAGAGGTCCTCTTTGGTACTATAACAAATCGGCCATGGCCAACCGACACCCACCTACCTTCGTTCTTGGGCTTAGCTCCTCCCCCCGCCATCCACTTAGACCTCCCTAGGACAAAGTGGTATTCCGCCTCTGTCATCATCATGGGCTTGTAGGGTTGAATGATTTGATCTACTGGGTAATTCTCTGGGCTATTCTCCTGGCCTCGACTTCACAGCTAGCCCTTGCACATCCATCAAGTCCACCAACACCCTTCGCTCCCTCGCCACCACCATATGCCCCCCTGTCGCCACTTTTTGTTCCTTCTCTGGAGGAATTCAACTCTCAAACAAAAGAATTACAATTGGAAGCGCCTCCATGCCAAGCTCTTCTCCACTCAGACTGTGCTTCGTGCCCGCGACCCATAGATTCAGTCTCGATTCTTCAAGATTTTGCCTTTGTAGTCGGTAAGGACATCGACAATCTATGCTTTCGGTTGGAACACCTCAACCAACGCATAGATCAAATTGAATCTCTTTGTGCGACCATGCTCCACTCCCTTCATTCACTAGAATTGGGCACCAATGCCCCAACATCTCTAGGGGTGTTCCTTGCTCTAGACTTCCAACGGGTTGATGATCGAGACGTGGAGAAGCACTTAGGGGAAGACGAGGACAAGCGAGAGTGCTAGACACCATGATAGTCGGCAGGCACACAAGTGTTAGACTATTTGGTTTATTTTGACAAATGTTAGATTTTTGGGGGAGATTCTTCATAGGTGGTCAGAGTCTAACAATGTCAATCCTTTGAGTCTGTCAGAAGATTTTATTTTTTTTGGTTTAAAGTATGCTCTTTTTTTTGTTTACAGTATCCATGAATGGTTCAGTCGAATCGGTTTCCCCATGAGGCGATTCAAAAAAGTATGTTTAAATTTTAGTGAATCATACAATCAAAAGTCTGGTTGAGTTGGTTTCCCTTCAAGGCAACTCAGTGCAATTAACCCTTGATATCACAATTGATAGTGTAATTTTGCTCCATGAAAAGTAATACATAAATTCTTACTTTTAAAAAAATGATATATATATATATATATATATATATAGATAGATAGATATAATTAATTGTACAATTTAAAAATATATATTATTCAATATATAATAATTTAGATATATATTATAAATTAGATTTTTTTAATTTTTTTTTATTATTCAATATATAATAATTTAGATATATATTATAAATTAGATTTTTTTAATTTTTTTTTAAAGTTATATTTTTATAACCTAGTAATATTGTAATCAAATAATAGTTTTATATAAAATATAATATGATTGCAAAAACATTTTTTAAATATGAGTTAATATTTTTTATTAAAAAAATAAAGTTACCTTTTTACAAATAACATGAAATAGTAAGAGTAGAGAAATTAAATTTAAGAACATGCAATATTCCTTCTATTTCCAAATAAATTTATATGATTAAAACTGTTGAAATTTCTATATTTTTATGTCCCTTCCATAATGTTTTGGGTGATTTGCATTATGTCCCCGCATGGCATTCGGTTAAAGGTATAGTTTTATTGCGTGGTGTTCGCATCATGTAGTAGAGCCAGGGGTGGCGGCGGCATGTCGTCACCCCATTAATGATGTGAATTAGTTTCCCGGCAACACCTGTGACACCCATTTCTCTGCACTCGATGCCCTGCAACACCTGTGACACCAATTGTCCCTCGTTTCGTGGAGAATTCCATGCGGTTGCATACTGATTTCAAACCTCTTGTACAATGTAAACTTCCAGTTTGGTCGGCATGGCCGTCCTCATGCAGTTTCGGCTAGTGGCACCGGTGCTGAAAATGAAATTTAATTTTCCAAGAACATTATCTTCAACGTCGATTTGTTGGCCACTGAGAGAAAGAATCTTCAACTTCTCAAGGTTGTGGGTAATATTCCTTTTGTTCATCACAGACCCGTCGTCTTGGAGGCCATTAGAAGGTTTCTCGATAAATAGTTCATGGAGGATCCTTCAATGTAGCCACTCTTGAAGTGGATATCACTGCATTCTTGCCCCGCTACAACTGCTCCGGTAAATAATTCTTTCACCACAGTCGGCCGCTCGTCGCAGCTCCTCAACATGATATCTATGGATACCTTGTGCGATAGCTAGATGGTCAATTTTGGTGGAGGAGCTTAGTGCTATGTAAGGGAACCTTCAGGTATCACTATTATTCTTCTTCAAAAAATGAGGTTTCAAAACCTCAGGTTAGTTAGCTAGCCAACCATGCTCTTATTGTTTTGTATGTTGTAGCCTTAGCCTCCCTATGGGTTAAAAAAACCTGAGTGTTGTTACTGTTTTTGGGTGTTGCTGCAGGTGTGGGGAGAAGCATCGCAAGGAAGCTTCTCGTCTCCAAGCTGTGAACATAAAGATTTCTTCAATGAACAAGTTGTTAATGGAGGAGAATGACCGCTTGCAGAAACAAGTCTCGCAGTTGGTGTACGAGAATGGTTATTTCAGGAAGGAGATGCAGAATGTAAAAATTCTATTAAATCCTTGTATTTTTTTGAGGTTGCACATAGGGTTTTTCTTGCATTAAATGCTTATAGATACTAAGTATGTGTTTTTTTGGGGAGGGGGGTTATTGCAGGCCTCCATAGAAACTATAGACACGAGTTGTGAGGCTGTAGTTACAAGTGTTAAACGTCAACAAAAAAATCACCTGATGCCCTGGGATCCCCCAGGGATGCCAACCATGATGGGCATGTTAAATAACTTAACCCAAACAAATGCATATTTTTTCAGAGTTGGGTTTTGATTTTTTCCGCACCCAACGATCTTTTTTGTATGTGAAGTTATGTATTAGTTTTATTTTCTGTTGATGTATTCATTAGATTTGTTCCTAGTTGGATATGGTTTGTGTAATGGCTTGATTGATATGTTATTAGTTGGGGTATCAATGTTTTGAAAAACTACAACAGCCCAAACCAGTGTGGTCGCCTAATCGTCTCGATATTAGTCTTTTTCTTCTCTATTCGTCCGATAAGTCAAGTGATATAAATTGATCACTCTAGCTTGAAAGGAATGGGTTAAAAGGATTCTTGAAGTGTCTTTTTGAGATGGGAAATTCTATCTACCCTACAAACCAGTACCCATCTCTCCCATGTAAATTAATTCGAACATAAAGAGTTGTTGGAATTAGCAATCCACTCCTTGATGTGGAACCGATAAGGCTTTCTTGTATGAAAAGGGCATGTAATTAAATGGTAGAGAAGGTCCTCGGTTCGACCTCCCACCTTCCCATTATTTTAACGAGTAGGAAATACTGAGAATGTGGGGGCCTAATAAGCATGGACATGTGTTATCGACCTAAACTTCACCAGATCAAAATTAAAACAAAATTGCTTAGGATATGGGACTTTGTTTAAGACTTGTAATGGGTGCATATTTTTTCTTTTTTCATAGATTGCTTCAGTTTGTTATGCAGTTAGGAAATGATTGTGTTTGTTTTCTAGAGTTTTGTAAAATTGTTGTGCATGTTTTTTTTCTACAAAATACTTTAGTTTTAACGAGGGTATGGTTTGTTTACCTTTTATCTCTATAGACTCCTTTCTATTGCAAAGGATACTTTAAGAGAGTTTCTTTCAAATGGTAAAGGAAATGTTGTTGAGTGGATCCATATGCCTAGGATGAAGGTTTTTTGTTAAGTTTTTCCTTCAACAACATTTTAGATTATTGTTTTCCTTATGATATTTAACAATGAGGGGTAGTTTGTACATCTTGGTTCGAATGTTATTGGAATTGTCACCATTTCACATGGATGTACTAGAGTAGCTGCAAGAGCTTGTTCTCTTGTTGGTATAGACCCTATCTGTCTTTGCTTTCACGGTTTCATTTGATGGTCCGCCTCAAGCTCCCCAATCAACAAACTTTGTGTAAAAATTATAAGAAAATTACTCAAATGGGTTTGAATGGTTTTCTTTAATCTCTCTTTGGTTTCATAATGTGTGTTTGTCTCAATAATGGAATTGGCCTAGTATGAAGTGATAGTACCAATAAAAAATTTCTTGGTCGAGTAGAAGAGTGATAATACCACTAACAATTGTCTTTCTTTCTCTGCTGAAAAAAATGCAAAGACACAAAAGTTACATTGTTAAGTGTTTCTTTTATTAATTAGAACTATGATTATGGAATAGTTAAGAGGCCCATAAGGAGAGAGAGACAAACATTTAATATATTTAATAGCATGTATTTAATCAAGAGATGATTTTGAATTTGGATCTCAATGTTAATATGACTGCATCATGTACCTAACCCTTCTACGACTATGCCAATTTAAGGATGGGCCTAATGATTGTGTAACTACATCTTCTTGGTTATTATACAGTGGTGTTGAAATGAGAGATTGTCAATTTTATTTATTGAATTCAACTGTCGAGTTTTTGAGATTTTATTTT
Organism: Picea mariana; assembly: GCA_032191745.1. Classification (NCBI taxonomy): domain Eukaryota; kingdom Viridiplantae; phylum Streptophyta; class Pinopsida; order Pinales; family Pinaceae; genus Picea; species Picea mariana. Next base: position 18,629 of record JASDQU011249056.1, read on the forward strand.
TGTAGTTCTGGTGTTGATTTTGTGCAGAGATATGGAGTTATCAGTGAAAAAATTGCATTGGGAAGTGAGATCAAATGATGTGGCCATGATAAAAAAAAACTCATGGAAGGAGGAGCTTTGATTCAATAGGTCAAACTCCCATTCATTGGGCCACTATTTTGGGACACGAGGAGGCCTTGAAATCTCTGCTACTGAACACATCCAGGAAGCTCATAGAATTCAAGGATAATATTGGGAGGACTTCATTGCACTATGCATGTGCAGGAGGTCGGACTTAGTTTTCAAGAATTTTGATAAAGAAGGGATCTTCCTTGAATTCTAAGGATTCCAATGGGAGAACTCCATTTCACTATGTTGCATAGATTACAAGTTATTTTCTTGGCAAGTTTACAATCATTGATTCTGAGAAATAACAAAGTTGCATTTTAATTACAAATGAAATTTAGAGTGTTACTTGTTGTGTCTATAAGTGCATTGATTTCTTTGGAACTATGATAATACTTTATCCTTGTCGGGGGCTAGTTTCAACACATTTGATGCGGATTGTTCTTATTCAGATATTTCCACATCAACAACACTCTCAATCCATGAATGTCTTCAATACTTTATATTAGTATGTATCGACCTGTGTCAAATAATTAACATGATATAATTCTTGAGGTATTTAAATCATCAAATAATCATATGCTTAATATTTTGTATGCATCATCGTGCCGCGTTTTTTTATCTTGTAGGCTCATGGGCTCAATGTCTGTGGGCATGTTGGGCCTTGTGAGCTCATGTGGAATATATATGCCACATGATCAGGCTCATGAAAATATATGGGAGGGACAAGCTACATGTGGCAATGTCCCTTCCACACACCAAGGTTTTGAGCATTACAAAAAAAATTCAAAATTATGCAACGAGTGCATTCATGATTGAAAAATTGATCATTGGCAAGAAACTACGTACAATAGTAGCAACATAAATGCTTGCAAATCATTCAAACCCTAAATAGAGTGTTTTTCACTCGATCGACGTCATCAACATTACAGGTGTTGACTTGGTCGGTGACTTGTGAATCATGTGCATTGTGACTTAAGGAATTGGTCGTCTCTTGATGAAAGGGAGGTGTCGATGGACTTTGAGTTTATTGAATGTTTTAGAGGACTAAACGGATCAGGCACACATAAACGGAAATACAATCTAGGAAATAGAAAAAAAATAAGAACAAAAATGATGAACAAACACACCTACCTTGACGTTTCTCTGCTCTAATATATTTTAGTTCTCTCTTTTCTTTGCTCTACTATGGCTTCTTTCTATTCTACGATAATTTTTTCATTCACCAAATTTTGTTTTGTTTTATTTTAAAACAAAACAAATTATATACGAATTTTGAAAAACTTAGTGAATAAATCTCCTGGCACAACTACAACAACAATGTAACAATGTGAAAAATACATAGAAAAAAATAAGGAGAATTGATTGGTTGTATTAAAAATTATAAACTAAAGAGGGATTTTCATAGCAACATGGCAATCATTTATTTTAATTTGTGTAATATAGATTGCAAGAAATTATATATAGACAGGTAATTTAATGCTAAAAATGAATTTAAACTCTTAGTGCTAATGGTTGGGAAGACAATTACAAGATCTCTTGTATATACAAGTGATGTAAAAATATCATACATGTAGAGATATCGTGTTTTGCAATGGAAACAAAGAAATATATAGTTTGATCCAGGTGGATATTGGTGGCCACCCACCTATTCTAAATGGCTCCTCTTGACAATTTTTAGTTCATCACGTTCTTATGTACTTATTTGTAATTGTGTTTTCTACACTTTAGGGATTGTATGAAGCCCTACACATATTCCAGGTGGAGATTGGTGGCCTCCCACCTAATCCAACTGGATTATTTGATAGTTTTCATGTCAACACATATTTTTGTACTTATAGGGCCATTTTGGGGCCCTAAACAGTGTTTCTTTGGCTTGCCACAGTCAAATTGTATATGAAGTCAAAGTTTCACATCATAATGTGTAGTTCTCGAGAATAATTTTCCAATGGGATATCACACACCTAAAACGAAGGTCATATGCAAAATTTATGACACTAGGAAGTTGAGGTACCAACTTACCCATCGAGGCCCACATAACTTTTGGCGTTTCATCTCCTAGGGTTAAGTTTTTGGATTTATAAGGTTTTGGCATTCATGAGTAAAGTTAAAAGGGCCTTTGAGCCTCATTGTAATGATTATGCTAAGACAAATGCACGTAGAAGCCACATCTCTTCTCAGAGATAATTACCACCATTCGAGCAATTTTTTTCAATTCTGCAGTTTTACAATTTCAGCCTATTTTATTCGTTCAATAGAAGTTATTTTTCATTGGATATCTATTGTTGTTTTATGTATCTCTGTGTTATTCTATTCAGTCTATTATTCCTTTCGTTTCTCTCATGATTCCAGATCAGTGGTATCAGAGTGGTATTCTTTTCATTTATTTTTCTTCGTGCATGTCCCCGCCAAGATTTGGGTACAAGAAGTTGGGATGAGAAGAAAGATGATGGTGAAGGAGATCCATTTAAAATGTTACTAGAGGAATCCCTTGCATGACAAAGGAATAAAATGATGGACAACTTTGTAGAGATCCTTCGGAAGCTGCCCACAGGAGACACATATTCATCAAGAAACCATGCAACCCCCTTCAAGGTACAAGTAAATTTTGATATTCCATTATTTGAAGGACTGATAGATGCAGATGTTGTATATAAATGGATGAATTTGCTCGAAGCGTATTTTTCAGTCCACAATTTTCCCAACAGGGAAAAGATTACCTTTTCACTCCTCAAGGTTGTCCCCCATGTTAAGGACTAGTGGGATACTTACTCTAAGAAAAGGGACATAGAGGAATATACAATATTTGTGGTCGCCCCCACATGGGATTCTTTTAGGGATGCCACTAAAGAACAATATTACCCTATTGGAAGCTACGAGGACCAGTACACAAGATGGACCATGCTGCATCAGGAAAGGGACTACACAATAGAATATTTAACTAATAGTTTCCATACCCTGTACACCAAATTGGGTATCAAAGACTCTGAACGAAATCTGGTACTCAAATACCGCGACTGTCTGCATAGATACATTTAAATAGAAATGGAGTTTATGGACATCTCATCATTAGGTGTATTTTATAGATATCATATCAAGATCGAATAGAAATTTAAGTAGAATGGACGAGAGTTTGGATCTGCAAAATCCTCACAGCCAAAGTAGGGAAAAGGTGGCCCCAACCCACAAAACAAGGGACATGAAAAATATGGCCTCTCTCAATACAACCAGTCCAAGCCGTAATCCAGGAAGGGTAATGAGAAGTTGAAGAAGGACATGGGAAAATGGTGTGAATATCATAAAATCCCTTGGAACAACATCGAAGAATGTTGCTCCAAGCAGTCACTGGTGGCCGAGTTGAAATCTTTCGATTCAGAGGCAGATTATGAATCTGAATCAAAACTATAAAGTGGGAAGAAGATCATTGATGTCGAACCCAATGCCATTGTCACTACCACCAAATTCCAACCAAGAAAACCGGAAGAACCAAAGGAATGGGAATTCCTCTTTCACTCACATATATGGGTAAAAAAGACTCCGCTACATTTCATTGTCGATAGTGGTAGTCAAAAGAACATGATTTCAGCAGAGGTCGTCAAGCAATTGGAACTTTTGATAACACTGCACCCGCAACCCTACACCATCGGTTGGCTTCGCCAAGGACAAGATCTTCACATCAGCCAACAATTTCATGTGCCGGACAACATCAAGCCCTTGAAAGATGAGGTATTGTGTGATATTATTCCCCTTGAATTTTGTAATTTTCTTTTAGGCCAACCATATTTGTTGAAGTGACATGTTGTGTATGAGTCTAGACCCCGCAGTGTTATTATTACTTTGTGTACACAATTGTACAAGATACCAGAGGTAGCGTCACCTACCACAATTTATTTAATCTCTGCTAAGAAATGCAGTAAGGTCATTTCATAGAATGGGAATTTCATATTCTTTGTGATCCATGCTTGCAGTAAGAGGAAGGTCACCGCCACCGCCATCGCCACATATATCCTCTCTTTGCAATGGAAGAAAGTGGATGGGATCATGGAAGAGTATAGGGGCATATTCTCCTCACCCACTGGGGTATCGACGCACTTCCAAGTCAAGCATCCAATTGATCTAACCCTTGGTGCATCGTTGCCTAATGGACCTGTCTATCATTTCTCGTTGATGGAAAATGACTAAAGCAAGCGCAAAATCCAGGGGCACATTTGACCCAACTCCTCCCCTTGTAGAAGTTTGATTGTGTTAGTGTAGAAGAAATACGAGACCTGGTGGCTCTGCATTGATTACGGAGCCTTAAAAAAAATCACATTCAAGAACTGGTACCCAATTTCCTGGATTGATGACCTTCTTGACAAAATTAAGGGGGAAAATTTCTTCAACAAGATTGACCTAAAGTATGGCTACCACCAGGTTCCCATTGAACCAACTAATGTATGGAAGACAACTTTCAAATCTAAATAAGGTATATTCAAATGGTTGGTCATGCCCTTTGGCTTAACCTTTCATGAGATTGATGGATGATGTATTGTGACCCTTCACCAACACTTTTGTGGTGGTATATTTGGATGGCATCCTCATGCTTAATAGAAATTGTGAGGAGTACATGCAGCATATTCAATAGGTTTTTGGCACTCTGCGACAACACAAGCTATATGCCAACTTGGAAAAATGATCCTTTGGCATTAACAAGGTCCAATAATTGGGATACATTGTTGATGAGCATGGGGTACATGTGGATCCAACTAAGATCCAATTCATTTGTGATTGGCCAGCCCTGACTACACTAACTGAGCTTCGAAGCTTCTTGGTTCTTTCCAACTTTTACTGAAGGTTCGTGTTGGGATTCTACCATATTGCATGGGTCCTCGGGAAATTAGCCAAGGGCGGTGGAAAGGAAAAGTTCGCATGGGGGAAGGCACAACAACAAGCATTTGATGCTATAAAGCATCGCTTGTGCTTCACTCTAGTACTTTCCTTACCGGATTTGCAACAATCATTCGAGATTGAAACTAATGCCTCCGACTATGTTGTAGGATCAATCCTCACTCGGCATGGTCATCTAGTAGCATACCATAGTGAGGCACTCTTAGATACTTTCAGGAAATACCCCACCTATGACAAAGAAATGTATTCCCTTGTGAAAGTCTGTCGTCAATGGAAGCATTACATTCTCGGAAATGAGACAATCATCCACACTGATCACAAGCCTCTGCATTTCATACAGACACAGGGGAAGTTGTAGAATGACCGCCATCAAAAGTGGTCCACATACCTACAATAGTTGCATCTCAACATCAAGTATAAGGCAAGGAGCACAAATCGTGTCATTGACTTCCTTAGTCTCCCTCCCACTTCTGCACTCACCACAGTGCTCAATTCTTGTGGGCATGAGGCATCTAAGTGGCCCCAACTTTATCAGTGTGACCCTGAATTTGCCACCACCTATCATCTCTTGGGTACATGAGCAAATGTCACCGATTTTCACATCTAGTATGGATTGTTATGCCATATGGGCCACCTCTATGTTCCCATAAGAGAGCGTGCAAATATCATTTGGGAGGCTCACTATAGTCGAATGGAGATACATTTTGGCGTGGAGAAAATTGTGGATGTTCTACAAAAATATTTTTATTGGCCAAAACTTTGACAAGACGTCAACAAGTATAACAAATCTTGCACTATATGTGCCATTTCCAAGCCATCCATCAAGAAGCAAGGATTATACACCCCTCTTCCTATTCCCAAGATGCCTTGGGAATCCATCTCCATGGATTACGTGTTTGGACTTCCATCCAACAAGCATGACAATGATTGTGTATTTGTGGTGGTTGATCGGTTTTCGAAGATGGCCATTATCCCAACCTGTAAGAAGAGCATCACATCGACAGATACAACCAAGCTCTTCTTCGAACGGGTGTGGGTCCATTTTTGGATACCACAAACCATCACCTCATATCGGAACAACAAGTTCCTCAACACAATTTGGTCAAGTCTCTAGTCACCATTGGAAATAAAACTCACTAAATCCACTGCTTTCCACCCGCAAATCGACGACCAGACAGAGGTCCTCAATTAGATGATTGTCCACATCCTTCTCATGTACAACTCTAAGCATCTGCATACATGGGATGAGAGTCTTCCCTATGTTCAACACAACTACAACAGGGCTCTCCATAGCTCCACCATCCATATCCCATTTCAAGGTGGGGCTGAGATTCCAACCCTTGGGTCCCATTGATGTTGCACTACCACTTGCAACCACACAGGAAGAATCTTCCCATGTTCATTCTAAGGCCGAGAAAGCCACCAAATTCATTGAGCGGATTCATCACATTTTCTAATAGGTCCATGCGATTTTGCATAAAGCCAATGCTATGTACAAGCAATGCCATGATCAATATCGGGTACCGTGCCAGTTTTAGATGGGAGACAAGGTCTAGTTAAATTTGTAGAAAGAGCACCTTACAGGGCCCCATCAGAAGCTCTTCCCACTTCGCTATGGTCCTTACACTCTCACCGAGGTTGTGGGTAGAAATTCTTTTGATCTCAACACTCCACCCTTCCTTGGCTTGCACTCAGTGTTTAATGTGGACCTCCTTCGACCATATTTTCCACCATTATTGGGCACCTCAGAGATCGCAGAACAATTGACACCAATTGAGCTCAACCTTGACTACATGGAACACGC
>JASDQU011249058.1:0-19118 GCA_032191745.1 Picea mariana
TTTTTGTGAGATGTAATTAGAATATAGATGGTCCATGCAATTTTATGTAAGATGTATTTAGAATAAAAATGGTTCTACGAGATGTACATTTTTCCTCAGAGTTTAATTGTCTTGGTCATTTTAAATTCCATAGAAATTCCACAGTCCTTGATCGATGCATGTCCCTTGGATTTTTTTGGAATTCATGTTAATCTCAGATTAAATGAATTTCAACCAAATTTAAACCTTCTAATGGTCTCGGTGAAATTGGTGTTAACCTATGCACTGCATGTTGACCCTATGTGTTTCCTTTACAAGTGAAACCTCTGTAATTTGTTTCATCACCCAAAAATGATTTCACCCTTAACCTCTGCATTGCAAGTTGAACCTCGATATTTCCTTTACAAGTGAAACCTCTATGATTTATGTTAAGCCCTAATGTTGGCTCATTACCCCTTAATTGGGGCATATTAGACTAGTAATGCTATTTTATCTATGTCGGCTTTAGGCCATTAGTTGTAATTTAGATTAATAATGTTATTTTAATTATGTCGGCTTTAGGCCATTATTTGTAATTATACCTCCTAGTCTCCTATATATACCAAGGAGACATTTTCATTTTGAATCATCTTGTACTTGAACATTTTAAGTGGGGTAAAATGAGGTTGCCCCCTCGAAGAGGCTTATTATCTGAAGTTATCTCGGTTTCAAGGCGTTGAGTACTTTTCCTGAGGTTTTTCCATGCTATATTGATGTTTGGTTCTTAACAATTTATTTCATCACTCAACAACTATTTCTCCATTAACCTCTGTGCTGCAAGTTGACCCTCTGCATTTTTTATCTGCTTTATTGCTTGCGATTTCGCCCAACTGGGTAAGATCTCTTGACATTTTTGCTCTGCGTGTTCTATAGGATTATGCTCTACATTTTTCTAATATTGCATTGGGTTGAACACAACTTTACAGCTAGCATCTCTTCATTTTTTGGGTTGTATTAACCTTTTCCAACATTGGGGGAATGACCATGCGACTTCCCATGCAATTTTCTGTGTTTCCCCTTCTTTCCCTTTCCCAACGAATTTCATCTTTTTTTTATCTGATTTTTTCTGAGGAGTTAAGGCTCTGTGCCTTCTTTCCTTTTCCCAGTGAATTGCATCATTTTTATCTTCATTTTCCGAGGAGTCAAGGCTTTGTGCCTTCTTTCCTTTGCATAGTGAATTGCATCTTTTTCTCTGAGTTTTTCCAAGGAGTCAAGGCTCTGCGCCCTCTTTCCTTTGCCCAGTGAATTGCATATTTTTTTTCTCTATTTTTTTTCCGAGGAGTCAAGGCTCCCCRMCTTCTTTCCTTTGCCCAATGAATTACATCATTTTCTCTGCGTTTTTCACCTCAAAAAAATTCCCCAGCCATTGTGATTTTTGTCCTGTGATTTCCTTGGTTTTTATAATTGTTTTAGTTCTTAATTACCAGTATAAGGGTTAACTTAGGACATCTTATTTTCATTTCTTAACAAATTTAGTCTTCTTAAATTCTTGGTATGGTGATGCATTTAATTGAAATCCTTACTTATGTATCATCATGAAGTGACCTCTTATAGTATTTTATTGGATTTATAAGATGCTATTCAGTCCTTATAGGTGACTTATTAAGATTAGGCCCTCCTTGATTCCCTCCATGGTACTATAGATTGACTTGGGTTCCTTCATTTATGGGTTCTTCTTTAATTATTTAATTAGAATTATAAGTCAACTCTAAAGTTCTCCTTATTATTGTTTATTAAGACTCTATCTTTTTGGTTTATAGAGGGATACATAATGTAAGTAGTGTTAACTCAATGTATGGTTGAGAGGATACATCCTCAGATGGGTTCTCATAATGAATATGAATTTTGGCATTCCCTAACATGCTCCTAGAAGATGCCATTAAATTGAGATGTATAGTTATGCTACCTGAGATTAAAATGATAGGGTTTAGTGGAATATCCTGTTGCGCCATTAAACATTGCTAATGTATAATTGAATGTATGTGATTATATCTCTTTGCGCGTGGAAATAAATGGACGACTAACTAGATTCTTGCACCCTGAATTTAATAGATTAGATTCCTTTTGCGCGTGGAACTAAATTGATAATTACTCTTGCGCCATTGAATAATGTGATGTATGTTTGTAATAAAAATTGTTGCGCCATGAAATTTAATAGGACATGAGACTAATTATGTGATTTTCTTATCTTTGCACCATGAAAATAAAATAGATGATTTCCCTTGTGCCATGGATTATGTTGATGATTAAGTAATTAGATTTCTTTGTGCTTTGGACTAATGATGACGCATAAATGTATTGAAATAATGTAACTGCAAAGTATATTCTAATTATTAATGTTGTATTATTCATTAGATTAATCCCCTATTGTGGATTGATCATGTCGGCAATTCTAAAAGACCAAATCCCCTTTTGTGGATTGGTCAAAACATAATTGAAATAGGCAGAATAAGAAGTCATCCCCAGAATATATTAAAGACGCCCCAGAATATATTAAAGGTGGTTATAACCACCCAAAATAAGAAGTCATCCCTACCAGTGAAGAGACACCACAATCCACACGTGCCAGAGTTGTATAAATAAGGAGGCTAGCACCTCACTTAGACACACACTCACTTGTTCATTGAGAAGCAAGTTTTGGAGGTGCAGTTGGAGAAGAGAGAAAGAGAGAGAGGCATATTCTTGGGAGAGGAATTTCTATATTTGTTTGAGTTATCTCTTGGCATTGTATTGGCTATCTATAATAAGGAAGTTTTGTTGGGTTTTCTCCCCCATGAGGGTTTCCCATGATAAATGATGTGTCTCTTGTGATTGTGTATTTCTCAGTGATCCTATCTATGCTATTGTTATCTAGTGAAATACAAAGAACTCTAATAATCACTTAAACCTTAACATGGTTTTAGAGCTAAGATGAAGAGAGCATCTTTCACAAGAGAAAGTGAAAAATGTCATTGTTGTCGTACATGCAAATTAGGAATTTTTGTTGATGAAGTTTTTCATCCCTAAAACCATCTAGAAAAGTGTGCCCTTCCTCAAGGATCACTTTGGCATCCTTGGCGCAATGTTTCAGTGGCTAGATCTCTTGGAAAGTGAAACCCTAGTTTTCACAAAGTACCAGAAGTACCAGAAAACCAGAGTACCAGAGTACCAGAAGTACCAAAAAACCAAAAGCACCAATCCAAAAATCCACAGATCAAGTTTCCAGGGGTAAAAGTTGGATTTTCTCATATCTAAACACACCATGCTTCTCACCTTAGCCAAGCGCACCTCCTGGTAAGTTCATAATTTAATTTTGAGCATTTTCATTTTTGCACATTTTCCTAGCTCCAGATAAAAGATGTTTGCAAGCACTAAGCTTGCTGACAAGCTAGAAGGAGTAGAAAAATTTCATGCCTGGTAGTATAGGAATTGTCTCATTCTTGAAGAGAATGACCTAGCAAGATTCGTCAAAGAAGAAGTACTAGAACCCACCGATGTTGAAGACAAAACAAAGCACCAAAAGGACATGATTAGGGCCAAAAGAAGCATTGCAGATCCAATCAAAGATCACCTGATTCCTTATGTGTCATCAAAGAATACTATGAAAGAAATGTGTGATGCCCTAAACAAACTATATGAAGGAAAGAACATAAACCAAAACATGAATCTAAGAACTCAGCTCAAGAATAAAAGGATGCAGAGAGGAGAATCAATTCAGGAACATTTCTCCAGAATATCAGAATTCAAAGAAMATTTAGAAGCAATTGGAGATACCATAGATGAATATGAACTCATAATGATGGCCCTTAATGGTCTCACAAGACCTTGGGATGCATTCATCCAAACGATTTGTGCTAGAATGGAGAAACTAAAATTTGGCAGTCTATGGGAAGAATGCATTCAAGAAGAATCAAGAGTAGCTAACCGAGAGGCTTTAGTAGAAAGAGATGAAGATCAAGCCCTAGCTACTCACACTAAAGGAGGAATAAATAAGTCTTACTTCCAAAAATAAACTCATAAAGAGTCTCACCCCCAAAACAAATATCAACCAAAGAGATTCCAAAAGAAAGGACAACAAAAGGAAAGAGATTACTCATCTATCCAATGCTACCATTGTGACAAGATGGGACATATTGCGAGATACTATCCAGCCAGATGAGAAGAATACAAGAGGAAAAATAAGAGACATCATGCCCACGCAGTTGAAGATGAAGAATCACCCGCAAAGATGTTAAGAGAACAAATTAAAGACTATGTCTTAATCTCGTCCCTCTCAGGATCGGTAACACCTGGAGAGGACAATTGGCTCATTGATAGTGGCGCTTCCAAGCACATGACATGTCAAAGAGATATTCTCTCTTGAATTTCATAAAAGAATTTTTCTCAGAAAGTTACACTTGGAGATGATTACCAATATCTCATGAAGGGAGTGGGAGAATCAAACTACAAACTAACTTAGGGAATTCAATGAATATGAAGGACATACTCTATGTACCAAGTTTGACAAAGAACCTACTCTCCATATCAACTTTATAAAAGAAAGGCTTCAGATTTGCCTTTATAGATGGATAAGTCCTTATGTGGGCTAAAGGAGAAACCATAAAAGAAGCAATAGTCATTGGAAAATAAGAAGGTGGATTGTATAAGCTAAAGGGTCACTCAGAAGCATCCATGACCCATGCCATTGAGAATCCATGTGAGCTTTGGCATAGAAGATTAGCCCACATCAAATACAAGGCATTACCATACATATGCAAAGCAGTAACAGGTCTACTAGAACTCAAGGTTGACCATGAAGGTGTGTGAAATGGATATGCACAAGGGAAGAACATCAAGAACCCTTTTTCGAAGACAGAAAAAAAAGGAGTCTTAGAAATCATTCATTTAGATGTGTGTGGCCCAATGCCACCATCCTCCATCAGTGGGTATGTATACTATGTATCATTTATTGATGATTATTCTCGTAAGACCTGGGTTTAATTTTTGAAATCAAAAGATGAAGTGTTAAGTAAATTCAAGGAATTTAGAGCCTTGATAGAGAATCTTTCTAAAAAAAAGATCAAGATACTCAGGTCATATAATGGAGGAGAATACACCTCAAAAGAGTTTGTGAACTTCTGTAAAGATGTCAGGATCAAGAGGGATCGCATCACTCCCTACAACCCTCAACAAAACGGTGTGGTAGAAAGAAAGAACAGAACAATAATGGAAGTAGTGAAGACCATGATCCATGATCAAGATCTTCCAATGTGCTTATGGGAATAAGCAACAATGACTACCGTATATGTACAAAAACGATTGTCCCATAGTGCACTTGGGTTCAAGACCCTGGAAGAGATGTTCACCAGAAAGAAGCGAGAGGTAAGCCATCTCAAAATATTTGGCTTCCTAGTATTTGTACATATTTTGAAAGAGAAGAGAAACAAGTTGCAACCCTCAGGAAAGAAGGGAATATTTATGGGATATTGTGAGGCCTCCAAGGCCTTTAGGATTTATATACCAAATCACTATCACATTAAGATCAGAAGAGATGTGACCTTTGATGAAGATGTAGTGCTCAAGAAATCAAGAAGATGCCAGCTTGAAGAAGTATATGAAGAGGAACTTGTAGCTCCCAGAGTTGCAGAATCAGTAAGGGAGGTTCCCAGAGTTGCAGAACCAGTGAAGGAAGTCATAACTTCCTCTAATGAGGAAATTCTAGAAGATCATGACATAGTAGAATTTCAAGAACCTCCTCATATGATGATCTCCCATTAGATAAAGAATGCTTGGGATAGAGAGCTTATTCAAGATGGAGAGAAGTATGGTGTTCCTGAAGGAACCATGAGATAGGTGAAGAGACCTAAGCCATTATCCAATTATATGGCTTTGATGTGTGATCTCCTAGAGAAGGAGCCTACCTGCTTTGAAGAATCCATTCAAAAGAAAGAATGGGAAGATGCCATGACAGAAGAATACCAATCCATAATAAAGAAAGATGTATGGGAAATAGTTCCCAGACCGAAGAGCAAGGATGTGGTATCTTCCAAATGGCTCTTCAAAATAAAACATGTTGTTTATGGAAGTATTGAGAAGTATAAAGCAAGATTTGTCACTCATGGATTTTATCAAAAGGAAGGCATTGACTATGAAGAGACATTCTCTCCTATAGCCAGATACACTTTGATTAGAAGCATCATATCCCTTGCAGCTAAGATGAAGTGGAAGTTACACCAGATGGATGTAAAGAAAGATTTCCTAAATGGTCTCATTGAAGAAGAAGTGTATATAGAGCAACCTCATGGATTTGAAGTTGAAGACAGGAAGACTCATGTTTGAAAGTTGAAGAAGTCTCTATACAAATTGAAGCATGATCCTAGAGATTGGTATGGCAGGATAGACAGTTTTTTGACGATATTGGGCTTTACCAAGAGTAAATCAGATTCCAACCTCTACTTCAAGGTTATGAACGATGAGTCGGTGATATTGTTGTTGTATGTGGATGACCTATTATTAATTGGAGAAGAAAATCTCATCACTGAATGTAAGAAGAAGCTCTCTTCAGAATTTGAGATGAAATACCTTGGCCTAATGCATTATTTCTTAGGTATTGAGGTATGGCAGAGCCCAGAGACAATCTTCCTTAAACAAGGGAAGTATGAAGTTGAAATCCTGAAGAGATTTGAAATGTTGGAGTGTAAGTCCATGAATACTCCCATGGAAATGAAGCTGGAGCTATTGGTCAACACTTCATCAGAATTGATTGATGCCACACTATATAGACAGATCATTGGATCATTGATGTACCTGAAGAACACCAGACCAGATATTTGTTTTGTTGTGAACACCTTGAGTCAATTTCTGGTAGAACCTAGACATGTTCACCTAGTTGCTGCAAAACATGTGATGAGGTACCTTAAGGGTACATTAGATTGTGGTCTCAACTATGATGGAGATCATGATTTTACACTGAGTGGGTACATTGATTCATATTGGGATGGAAATGTCTCTGACTTGAAGAGAACTTCAGGATGTTGTTTCATTTTGGGATCAACCATGATCTCATGGAAGAGTAGGAAGCAATCCAACATTGATCTCGGTACAGCGGAAGCATAATACACTGTTGTGTGTTCTGCCAGTTGGGAAGCTATATGGCTTCGTAAGTTATTGACTGGTCTATTCGACTTAGATAAGGAAGCAACCATGATCCTATGTGACAACTAGAGCTGCATAAAGATGACAGAGAATCCTATATTTCATGACAAGTCGAAGCACATAGAGATCCGATATCATTACATCCATGACATGGTGTAGAGAGGATCCATAAATCTCCAATATATTAGCATGGATGAACAGGCTACCGATGTGTTTACCAAGCCTCTATCTCGTGTAAAATTTGAGCACTTTCGATATAAAGTCGGTATAGTCCAAAAGGACCTCCCTTGAAAGGGGGAGCAATGTCATGTTGAGATATGCCAGCCTAGTACAATGCTTCCAGCTTAATTCTTGTGACGTGAAGCTTGTCTAGTACTGTGTTTCCAGCTTAATTGTTGTGTTGAGATATGCTAGCCTAGTACTGTGCTTCTAGCTTAATTGTTGTGACGTAAAGCCAGTCTAGTACTGTGTTTCCAGCTTAATTGTTGTGTTGAAATATGTTAGCCTAGTACTATGCTTCTAGCTTAATTGATGTGACATAAAGCTATTTTAGTACTGTGTTTCTAACTTAATTGTTGTGTTGAGATATGTCAGCCTAGTACTGTGCTTCCAGCTCAATTGTTGTGATGTAAAGCCAATCTAGTACTGTGTTTCCAGCTTAATTGTTGTGTTGAGATTATATCTTAATTGTTGTGTAGTGTGTCAGCCTTGTGTTGTGATGATGAGCTAGCCTCATGATGTGATGATGTGACCATCCTCGTGTTGTGATGATGATGTATTAGTTTTATACTAATCCATATTGATGCAGATGACAATTCCATTCCATTGAGAATGATGATGTTGTCGATGAGAAAAACTTTCGATAATTTATAGATATGCCAGTCAGTGTTCCAAGATGATATTGATAATGTTTTCCTCTCACCCACCTGATGTTATTGATGATGTTGTCCTCTCTCTCGCCTGATGTTGTTGTAGAATGCCATTCTTGTTAAGGGGGAGTGTTGAAATAATGTAGATGCAAAGTGTATTCTAATTATTGTTGTTGTATTATTCATTAGATCAATCCCCTATTGCATATTGATCATGTCGGATATTTTAAAATACCAAATCCCCTTTTGTGGATTGGTCAAAACATAATTGTAATAGGCAGAATAAGAAGTCGGCCCCAAAATATATTAAAGTTGGTTATAACCACCCAGAAGAAGAAGTCATCCCCACCAATGAAGAGACACCTCAGTCCACACGTGCCACATTTGTATAAATAAGGAGGCTCGCACCTCACTTAGACACACACTCACTTGTTCATTCAGAAGCAAGTTTTGGAGCTGCATTTGGAGAAGAGAGAGAGAGAGAGGCACATTCTTGGGAGAGGACTTTTTTTATTTGTTTGAGTTATCTCTTGGCATTGTATAGCCTATCTATAATAAGGAAGTTTTGTTGGGTTTTCTCCCCCATGAGGGTTTCCAAGGATAAATGATGTGCCTCTTGTGATTGTGTATTTTTCAATGATCCTATCTATGCTATTGTTATCTAGTGAAATGCAAAGAACTCTAATAATAGCTTAAACCTTAACAAAATGAATACTCATTTAGATTAAGTGTGTGCATTGAATGATGTTGATTTATGTTTAATCCAGTAATTAGGTCATGCATGCATGATGTACACCCCCCTTCTCTCCTAAGGGTTGCGCAGCCTCTCGTTCTAGGATTGATCAAGAAACTGAGTCTAATTGACTCTCTAGGTCTCTTTTAGACCTCAAACCCACTTACATAGGTCCTTTTCCCAAATACGCAGGTCGTATGAGACTCGCATCTTCTCTCCTAAGCATTATTTGAACCTCAACGCCAAATGGGTCCTAGCTCTTCTCTGCTAAGCCCTTTCTCTCCCGCAACCACTCGCCATGAACACAAGCATAAACAAAGGTACGTCGCGATTTCATGAGTCAGTTGTTTGTATGTGAGTCACCCCGACTCTCCTAATCTCTGAAATTCTGACAAGGGCCTAGCGCTCGCTAGCTCCTCCCTTATCCTCTTTCCATAGGACCGCTCACTATGAATTGGGGCCAAACCTCCTTTTGCATTGGGATTTCGTGTGTCAGGGATTCCCGATGTGAGGCACCTCTGTCCTCCTGATGTATATACTCATGATGGCACTAGACCGATGGTCCAAATCCCTCCTTTGATCAACGGCTGTGGTCAATTCAGAGTTTCATGTTTCGCGATTTTGGAGGTTGGCTCACCTCTGTTCCTCGGAGTTTCAAAACTCCGACGAGACCAGATCGACAGCTCATGGTCTCCCTTGATCTAGTGGTTCAAATAAATTCATGATTTCACGTTTCACGAGTTCTCACAACTCAAACTTTGACTCCTCTGAGTCATGAGTCAGTGAAACATTGATCTCTCGCCACGTGTCCTCCTTGATGATGGACGGTCCTAATGATTTCAAAACGATCAACGACTGTGATCCTTCCTCCTATGCACTTGATCCTCATTGTTTGGATGTTGATCGAATGATATAGATCTTTCCCACTTAGATTATGCTTTCTTTAGAATTAAAATATTTTCGAAGGATTCAAAGGCTTTGACCTTTGTCCTTCCTGTGAGTATATTTCTTGGATCTTGTTAACACTTATGAAAAGTGTTGTTCCTCCTGAGATTGGTCTTGTGAAGACTTTGAATTCCCACGCACTTCTTGCACTTCAGGGATTTCGATAGCTCAGATCCTAAGGATTTCTCAAAGAGAAATTCCTCTTGCCCTCCTGGCATTCTCCTTTTCTAGTTCTTCGACTTCTTGCAAAGTCCCTTCAACACTTAATTGAATCTCAGATCTGTGCACTCCTTGCACCAGATATTTATGCAACATTTTGGATTATTGTGGTCGACTGTGCACACCTTTCACCAATCTCTTTGCACTCCTTGCAAAGGAGAAATTTTGTGTTATATCTTCTGAGCTTCGGAATTGAAACAAATCCCGTTAACGCACTCCTTGTGTTCTGTGTGCACACATTGCACTACGTCAACAGAAGAGAAACAATTGAAACTTATCCTAACATTCACAGTCCCATATACTCATGAAAACACAATGACAGAGAATTGTAAAAAAATTTTACACCATGCATTGGATCAATTTTCCTCTGTTATATTCAAAACTAAAAATGGCTACAATTGAAAAAAAAAACTGAAAATTGAAATCTCCTACAAACTTGCAGCTTTGCAACCAACCTCATATGGGCGTACAAAACCTCTATTTATCTCAGACGGTTCTTAGGGTTTCCCCCTACTACTTGTCTACTCTAAAACCTTCCCTACAGTTATCTTGAACCAATCACATTCCAGAGTCGGAGTGGAATCTC
Source organism: Picea mariana (assembly GCA_032191745.1). NCBI lineage: Eukaryota > Viridiplantae > Streptophyta > Pinopsida > Pinales > Pinaceae > Picea > Picea mariana. The sequence goes on from JASDQU011249058.1 coordinate 10,484, forward strand.
CCACTTCACTCGTAATCGATCAAGCGTGTCTCAAGGTTTTTCTGGCACTGACTTCAAGCATGCCTCAAAATATTAATTACGGCGTTGAGTTAAGGTCGACTTCAAAATATCTGTTGTGACTTCTAGTGTTGAGCTCCTGTATAGATTCCTTGAGGTTTATAGGTATTTCTTCCCTCGATTGCTAACAATGTTTCTTCATCATACTCCCCTTGACAAAAATTCAAGCACTCATGTCCATGAGCTCCTTCACTTACTTTCCATGCTTCTGGATAGTAGCTTTATTTTCCCAACTAGAATATTCTATTGGGTTTCCCTTCTACTTAACTAGATACTCAAAATAGGTCTTCATTCTAGTCTTCTTGCCAATCCTTTGATCAACAATCTTCTCCATCTGTGTTTTTTCTGGTATAGGCATTTGTTTTTCCCACTAAATCTTCTCTTGAAATTATTATCCCTCTGTGTCTTCTTCCTTGTAAGGATACAGGTCTGAAACATTGAATATGGGCGATATGCCCACCTCATCTAGTAGCTCAATCTCATAGGCATTTGCATCAAACTTCCTCAAGATCTTACATGGTCCTATCTTCTTCATATTTAACTTGTTATATTTTCCCCTAGGGAACCTTTCTTTTCTGAGATGTGCCAGAACCTGTTCTCCTACTTCAAACTGAAGTTCTTTGCAATGTTGATCAGCTCTATGCTTGTAATTCTGGTTAGAAATCTGCAACCGTCCTCTGATCTGGCTATGGAGCTTCTGCATTTCTACAACAAAATATTCTGCTCCCGCGCTCCTGATCTCACTTTGTTCCAAGTCTCTCAAATCAAATACTCCTCTGGTTGCATTCCATACAATATTTGGAATGGGCTCTTTCCAATGCTCCTGTTTGGCGAGTCATTGTATGCAAATTTTGCTTCCAGCAGAATCTAATCCCACTGATTATGGTGCTCAGTGACCAGACTCTTCAATAAGTTTTCCAAATTTTTATTTACCACCTCTGTCTGTTCATCTATCTGAGGGTGATAAGATGAGCTGAAAGAAAAATCCCTCCCCAACTTCTTCCACAGTGTTCTCCAAAAGTGACCAACAAATTTTGTTTCTCTGTCCGAGACAATGCTTCTGGGTTGGCCGTGAAGTCCTACAACTTCCTTTAAAAATAGATTTGCAACATGTGTTGCATAACTGGTCTTCTGGTATGGGATAAAATGTGCGATCTTTGAAAATCCAGCCACCACCACAAATATGGAATCAAATCCTTTTTGTGTTCTTGGCAATCCCAACACAAAATCCATGCTTATTGCATCCCAAGGATTCTCTGCTATTGAAAATGGTTGATACAATCCAGTGTTATATCTCTTCCCTTTTGCATGTTGGTAGATTCTACATCTATTCGCAAACTTTATCAGTTATGTTCTCATACCTGGCCAATAGTATGAGTTGTTCAACTATGAAAACATTTTATCATGGACGAAATGTCCAGCCAATCCTCCACTATGCTTTTCCTTCAAAAGGTTATCCCTCATTGAGCATTTTGGTATGCACAACTGATTTCCCTTGAACAACAATCCCTCTTGAATCATGTACTCTGTCCACTCGATTTTGTTTCTCAACACAGGATTTGCACATGCTTCATATGCTTCCTTGAAATCTGGATCATCACGATACATATCTTTAAGGTGTTCAAAACCCAAGGTCTTCACTTAAAATTCCTGCAGAATCAAACATCTCCTCCTTAATGCATCAACAACTTTGTTAGCATTCCCAGCGATATGTTTTATGACAAAAGTAAAATTCTGCATAAACTCAACCCATTTTACATGCCTCTGATTTAATTTTTCCTGCCTCGTTATGAATTGTAAATCTTGGTTATCGCTATACAAGACAAATTTTTGTGGTACAAGGTAATGTCTCCACTTCTTCAAGGCTTTAATTATGGCATAAAACTCCTTGTCATACGTGGATTATTTTTTCTTGGTGTCATCCAGCTTCTCACTGAAATAGGCAGCAGGTCTATTATCCTCACTCAAAACTGCTCCTATTTCAACTCCACTTGCATCAAATCTCACCCAAAATGTCTTTTCAAAATTTGGCAAGACCAAGTTTTGTCGTTCTGTTATTTTCTCCTTCGATATATTGAAGCTCCTTTCGGCCTCCTCTATCCATTTAAAATAATTTTGCTTCTTCTTCACTGTATCCATCATTGGTGAACAAATCCCACTGAAGTCTTTGATGAAATTCCTATAGAAACTTGCCAATACATGAAAGCTCCTTACCTCAAACATGCTCCTTGGTGATGGCCATTCTTTGATTGCTTTCACCTTCTCCGAATCCATCTTCAATTCATTTGAAGAGATCACAAAACCCAAGTAATTGATTTATGTCTTCATAAAAGAGAAATTCTTCATATTTATCAGCAGCTTCTCCCGTTGTAGCCTCCTCATCACTAATGTCAGGTGCCTCAAATGCTCTTCTTTAGTCCTGCTAAAGATCAGTATATCATCTAGATACACGACCACAGAATTGTCAATGAAATCTTTCAGTATTTCATTCATCAGCCTCATAAAAGTACTCGATGCATTTGTTAAACCAAATGGCATAAAAAGCCACTCATACAAACCTTCATTTTTCTTAAAGGTTGTTTTCCACTCATAACCTTCTCTCATCCTGATTTGGTGGTATCCACTTTTCAAATCTATTTTGGAAAAGAAATTTGCTCCACTTAAGCAGTCCATTAAATCATCCATTCTTGGTAAAGGAAATATATAACTGATGGTGATCTTGTTAATGGCTCTTGAGTCTGTGCACATTCTCCATCCTCCATTCTTCTTTAGGATTTACAGAGTTGGCACTGCATATGGACTCAAGCTTTCTCTAACCAAACCCTTGTGTAAAAATTCCTGGAGTTGGTTCTTCACTTCCTTGTTCTCTTGAGGTGTTAATATGTATGCTACTTTGTTTGGTAGAGTTTCTCTTGGTATCAAGTCAATATGGTGGATGATACTTTTGACAGGTGGCAATGAGTTAGGAAGCTCATCCACCACTATGTCAGTGAAATTCTCCAACAATTCCTGAACTTATTAAGGAAAATCATACATAGATGTACTTGTAAGGATAGCTCTAGGTTTCCTCGCCACAATGAACTGCATCTCATTTTCTTCCATGACTTCTTTGAGGATTTCCTTCTCACTCATGAGAAGTATGGTTGTGTTGGCTTCCTCTTTCACTTTCTTCTCCTCTATTGGCAACAACATGTGTGTTCTACCATTCTTCTATAAGGTGTATGTATTCTTCCTCCCATCATGAATGACATTCTTGTCAAACTTCCATGGTCTTTCGAACAAAATATGGCATACATCCATGGGAATTACATCACATAGAATTTCATCTATATATCCTCCTATCTTAAATTCAACCAAGAATTATTTAGTGACCATTACCTGGTGTCATTTATACAACCATGAGACTTTGTATGGCTTCAGGTGTGTAGTTGTCTCCAGCTCCAACTTCTCCACCATCTCCATGGATACTAAGTTGTCAGTGCTCCCACTTTCAATTATCACCTTGCATACTCTGTCTTTAGTCTTGTAAGTTGTTTCGAAGAGACTATTCCTCTACACTAGATTTTCAACTTTTGTCTCTATTTTTAAGAGAACCTTCCTCAACATCAGGGATCCTCCATCCTCTACTCATTTGCTTCAACATTCCCTCTCTGGGCTTTTGAAATTTGAGCTTCTCCTCCCCCTTCTTTATTTTTCTCGGGATAGTCCCAAGACATGTGCCCTGTATTTCCATAGGCATAGCATCTTACTCCACATCCTCCTCTTCTTTTTCTTCCTCTGGAAGAATTTCATCCACCACCCTATCTTTCTCGAGAACTTCCTCCTCTTTCTGAGTGATTGTGTGGTTTCTTAGACTCGTCCTTAGGCTTATGTGCTCTTTCATGGGAAACTCCCTTGCTTTTGTTTGGGGTTGGGATTTTACCTCTCCCTCGCTGGCTTTGTTTTCTGGCCAACTTTTCCTCTGCCTTCAATGCAAATTGATAAGCGTCCTCCACTGTGMTTACTAACATCATGCTGAGCTCATCCTAGATTTYATATCTSATGCCATTTATATATCTRGAAAAAATKTCTTCATCTCTCTCTCTTTGTCTAGTTCTGATGKTCAACCTATAKAACTCCTCTRTGTAGTCCTAAACTATCATTCCTTTCTATCTCAGGTTCTGCATCTTCTTGAACAGATTGATCTGATAATCCTTGGGCATAAAMTTAGCCTTCAGCTTGGCTACCATTTTGTCCCAACTCTTTATATTTTGTTTTCCTTTGCTTCTCCTTTCAGCCTGCAGTTCATCCCACAATAGTGTTGCATGTCTTTGTAGTCTAGTGGTAGCCTACTTCACACTTTTCTCTTCATCGACCTCTTCATAGTCGAAATGATTTTCCATGGATCTTATCCAATATAGCATCTTCTCAGCATCTAAATTGCCTTCATACATTGGGACCTCTATCTTGGATCTGCCCCCCAATCTGGCAACTGCTCTCAGCAAGCGTTCTTCAGCAACATCCTCTCCTGTAGCTTCTTCGATGACATTCTCACCCACATCTTCTTCACTCTCTGCATCGTTGATGTCTCTAGTATCAAGTGCTCTCCTTTGCATTGCCTCCATCGCTGCTAATATTGCACGAATTTCTTGCATCTCCCTTTCTATAGCTCGACTGTCTAAAGGTTTATCTCCTTGTCTCCTCAGCGGCATTGTGTTGATTTTCTGTCACACATAGCATACAAATTTGAGTTCTTTTTGTCTCTTCTCCTTTGCCTGTTGTCTGCAAGAAAAACTTCGGCTCTGATACCACTTGATGCAAACCCCCCTTCTCTCCTAAGGGTTGTGCGACCTCCCAATCTAGGATCGATCAAGAAACTGAGTCAGATTGACTCTCTGGGTCTCTACTACACCACAAATCCATTTACACAAGTCCTTTTTCCAAATACACAAATCGCATGAGACCCATGGCTTCTCTCTTAAGTGTTGTTTGAACCTCAATGCCAAACAGGTGCTAGCTCTTCTCAGCTAAGCCATTTCTCTCCCATGACCATGAGCCTAAAAAATGGTGCATCATGATTTAGTGAGTCAGGTGTTTCTATGTGAGTTACCCTGACTCTCTTGATCTCCAAAAATTCGATAAGGGCCTAGCGCTTGCTAACTCCTCTCTTATCCTCTTTCCATAGGACCCCTCACTATGACCTGAGGCCAAACCTCCATGCGCGTCAGGATTTCGCATGCTGAGGATTCTCGATGTGAGGCACCTCCATCCTCCCAATGTATGATCTTGCGATGGTGCTAGACCGATGGTCCAAATCCTTCCTTTGATCAATGGCTGTGGTCAAGTCCAGGTTTTTCATTTCATGACTTTGGAGGTTAGCTCACCTTTGTTCCTTCAAGTTCTAAAACTCTGACGAGGCCAGATCGAAGGCTCATGGTCTCCCTTGATCCAATGGTTCAGATCAAGTCATAATTTCATGTTTTGCAAGTTCTCACGACTCAACCTTTGTCTCCTCTGAGTCACGAGTCAGCGAAACGTCGATCTCTCGCCATGTGTCCTCCTTGATGATGGATAGTCCCAATGATTTTGGAATGATCAATGACTGTGATCCTTCCTCCTCTATGCTTTCTCCTCGTTGTCTAGACGTTGATCAGATGATCTAGATATTTCCCACTGAGCTTATGCTTTCTTCAGACTTAAAAGATTTTTGAAGGATTTAAAGGCTTCGACCTATGTCCTTCCTATGAATCTGTTTCTTAGATCTCGTTAACACTTATGAAAAGTGTTGTCCCTCATGATCTTGGTCTCATGAAGACTTCAAATTCCCATGCACTTCTTGTGCTTCAGGGATTTCGATAGCTTAGATCCTAAGGATTTCTCGAAGAGAAATTCATCTCGCCCTCCTGGCATTCTCCTTTTCTGGTTCTTCGACTTCTTGCAAAGTCCCTTTTACACTTAATCGAATATCGGATCTGTGCACTCCTTGTACCAGACATTTATACAAGATTTTTATTCTTGTGGTCGAATGTGCACACCTTGCACTAGTCTCTTTGCACTCCTTGCAAAGGGAAAATTTTGTGTTATCTCTTCTGAGATTCAGAATTGAAACAGATCTTGTTAACGCACTCCTTGCGTTCTGTGTGCACACCTTGCACTACTTCAACAAAAGAGAAACAATTGAAAATTGTCCTAACATTCACAGTCCCATATACTCATGAAAACACAATGATAGAGAATTGCAAACAATGTTCACACCATGCATTGGAAAATGGCTACAATTGAAATAAATAAATAAATAAATAACTGAAAACTGAAATCTCCTACTAACTTGCAGCTCTGCAACCAGCCTCATTTGGGCATACAAAAACTCTATTTATCTCAGAGGGTTATTAGGGTTTCCCCTACTACTTGTCTACTCTAAAACCTATCCTATGGTTATCTTGGACTAGTCACATTCCAGAGCCAGAGTTGAATCTTCCACTTCGCTCGTAATCATTCAAGTGTGTCTCAAGGTTTTTCCAGTGCTGACTTCAAGCATGCCTCAAAAGATTAATTTCGATGCTGAGTTAAGGTGGACTTCAAAATATCTATTGTGACTGCCAACGTTGAGCTCCTGTATAGATTCATTGACATTCATAGGTCTTGCTTCCCGTGATTTCCAATGATGCTCCTGCATCAACGCACCTTGAAAATAATGTTGATTATTGTTGAATTCAATGATTGATTAATCGCGCGCCTTGAAGTAAAGTAGATGTCTTCTTTTGCGCCTTGAAAATAAAATAAAGTTGATTACATTGTGTCTAAACTTATGTTGTTGTATGATTGATTTAGTAATTAAATTCTCTTTCTCCTTGGAATTTATGTGATGTGTGATGGGTATTAGAACATTATTGCGTCATTGATTATCGTTGATGTTGTTGATTTAGCTAGTTGGTTTTTGAACTTGATTGTGTTAGTGGGATGTAGACACATCCTTGTTCCTCACAATAGTCACCAACCATGAGACCTTATTAATTAAATGGTCAAAATCAACCAAATGAATCATGGGCTTGAGCGTTGCTTATGTGTCTTGGAGTTCCTTACCTTGCAGGGTAGGTTGGGCGGATAGTTTCTATGTGTTATATTTATGTGATGAGTTGATCTTGCATCGCCATTTATGATACTTGTTGATTTTGTGTTGTTATCTAATGTGATGATGAGTTAATTATGTGTCGTTAATAATTATGATTGATGTGTTGGTTGCATTGTTATGGATTACGACGATGAGTCACTTGTAATGCTTTTAATTATGATGTCGTTGATTAGGCACTGCTATGAATTATGTGTAGACATTAATTTCCTAATGCTTTAAAAAAAAAATCACCTTTTGTGCTTCGCTTTCCTAGTCATAACGGAGGGGACATTACATATAAACTATATATTTTTTACAATTTTTTTGAATGAGCACTGAGAAAAATGAAAACCTCCATAAGCATTAGCATTAATAATGATACCCGATGTAAAAATTGCTTATATCACCTGCCATTGTCAAAAATCAATTGTCGGTCAGGATTTTATGAGGGTCACCTAGATGATGTACAATTGATTTTTTTTTAAATCATTACTTTTTTCTAGGGCATGGTCCAATAAGATTCAAGAAAATCCTAATTAAAATAAAAATAAATGTTTTTTTTCCTAAACTTTGGAAAAAAAATTCTTATGCTAAAAGATTTTCACAAGAATTTTGTATGACAAGGATTAATAGAAAATGTTGGAAACAAGAGTCCTTTTCCTACAACAAGGACTAAAAGGGAATTTGGTATACAAAAAGTCTACATTGAGATTTTGGAAAATGGTTGAAATTTTAACAAAGTGAAAGGAGTTAGGTATATGAAAACTCTACACATCAAGGTAAGAATGAAACCAAAATCAATGTTCTCTTATGGATGATAATATCATGACTAGGAAAGAAATAAATATGAATTTTTAATTCTAATATACACAAATATATTTTGTGTCGGAAATACAAACAAACAACAACTTGTAGGACCAAGACATGACGGTTGGTAACTGGAAAATCAAAGGAATGTATTGAACTGGCCTATGGCTAGTATTGTACTTGAAGGGTTTTACCTTGAATGGAAACCTTGTATTATTTGGTGAAAACAAGGTGATCCAACATCCCTGCAAACCAGSATGCAGTAGATCCTATACTCAAACAATTTGACCTAGAATGGTAGCCATGTATTCTTTAGTGAGAATAAGTTGAACTTGTTTGATAGTGTGAGCGAGTGATGGAAGCAAATTCATAATTATATGTTTTAATATTATAAAATCGTTGTTGAAGTTTCCTTTGAGGCTATTAAGAGGTTATTTTAGGAATTATGTAGCAAAATAGTGAGCTATATGGAGGGGATAAGTTTGTTCCACGTGAAATTTCTCTAATAAATAGGTCCAAATGGATTATTTCCATGGTTGATTTTGTTGGAACAAGTGGAATATGTTAATTTCCATGTCTCTAGTGCTTTCCATAGAGAGATTAAGGGTTACTCTACTTCTTTTAGTTTATTCCATTGAGACTATGGAATCTGGTCTTATTAATGACATTTTTTATATTTTC
>JASDQU011249059.1:8548-20929 GCA_032191745.1 Picea mariana
AACTTATCCATAAAAACTATGGTGTAAAAGTAAATAATTAATGCCACTGAGATAATTATAGGGAATATGAAACAATCTAACTACAATGATTTTTAATCACCTTGAAGACCAATCAATGGTGGCTAGGATGATTAAGCCATTCAAATTCCAAGTTTTAAGTATAGAATTATTAGCTCACAATAATCAAGGCACCTTTGGCCTTTGAATAAGCTCCATTTTATGGTTGTGGTGGTGGATAGAGGCACTAGTCATCACTATTGCAACAATCTAGGATTCAAACCTTCAAGTGGTAATTGGTTAGAAATTTTAAGTTTTGTAGAAGAGAGGGTCGGTGGAATGGAGGCCCAAGAGCTTGGCCATTCTAGTTAATGTAATCTGTAGAGTTCAGTTATGGTTTAATTATGCGTAGTTAATTGTTTTATTATTTCGGTGTATTTAATGTTGGGCCCGATATATGATCACTTTTATGACGATTATTATACACTTTTGCCGCATGTACATATGTGTTTTTCATATTTTAAAGGAGCATTTTGAAGAATTTCATGATAAAACGGTATGATCGACACTAGGTATGTGTAATTCATGTTTAATGATTATATTGAGGATAATTCATCATGTTTTATGATTACCAAGATCTAATTCATGTTTTTCTGGTGTTACAAGGCAAAAAAGCACCACGTTTCTGCTTCCGGCACTTGATTCGACACTCCTTCTAGTACTCATTCTGGCACTTGATCCGACACTCTGTCCAGTACTACGTATTGCACAAAAATGGAGGGTGACTTGGTGGTTATGGTATTGGAGGCCAGTGATGGGAGAATTAGGAACATGGGTTTTTTTTATGCTTTCCCCCTCCAGCTACTGAGCTCTCGACAACTCAGTTTCAATTGTTCAAGAGAGTGATTATTGGCTCGCTCTGTTTTATCAGTTAGGGCATCATTTATTGTAATTTGCCGAATTCAGAAGTGGTTCAACCCTCGTGTGGTCGACCACTTGGTCCGTAAGCTTATAAATACCACTAGGATGGTCAAATGATGGTTAACCAAGTAGAAGAACCAGTGTATTGGAGACAAACTCGTTTTTACTCTGTTTTTCTATTTTACATTTCCAGATTACATAAGAAATGCGTTTTTGAGTTTTTATGGTGAATTATTCTTGTCGATCTCGTGGTGTGATTTTAGGAAGTGACCATTACCTGCTGGGGGGCCCACCACCAGTCTTGTAACTGTCTTCGTGTTTGTTTATGCATTTCATAATTTAATTGTTCTCTTTATTTTCTGTACATGCATTTTTATTGTGTTAATTAGTTTGTTGTAGTTTAATTGTTTTGATTCTCTTTTGTAGGTTAGAATGATGAGATGTGTTAACATGTATTGATCTTGTAGATTAGGAATGGACATGCAGGTCCCTAGACTAACCCCATGCGCAATTAGATGTTAGATTATGATTTAATTTATGATTTTATAGTCAAGTTTAAAACAGAGTTTTAATTAGAATAGAACAGAGTTTTTATTTGGGTCCTCTTCGACAGGGATTTGATGGATGGATATAATTAATTCCAGATTTTTATTATAGCTTGCTTATCTCATTTTTATATAGATCTTGTTTAATTAGTTGTTGGTTAATGTATTTGTTAGTTTACTTTTCAATATCATAGTTTAATTTATGTTCTTAAGCATTTTCTTATTGCAGTTTGAATTGTTAGAATAGATGTAGCATAGTTTCATTTATGTAATTTCATTTCCTAGAATTAAATTGCAATTATATTTCTTAGTTAATGGTTGAATCTAGTTTTGCTTATGTAGTATATAAGTATAATGATGATCTTGTTATGTTGTTGATGGTTTATACATGAATATGCAGGGTATCTAACATTGTTTTGTCATGGCTAAATTCTCATTGGATTGTTTAATCCATACCTTTCACTTTGCCATTGAGATTAATGTTGAGCTTATACCGCTTGAATTGTCCTTTGTTGTCAAGTGCCATCGAGATATCATCCGACACTAGAGACATTCACACAACCACCAACATTATATTTGAGTTTTTCATAGATTAAAGATATCTTTCTTGCTTTCATAGATCAGAAGAGATAGCTTTCTTGCTTTCATAACTTAGAAAATAGTTTTATTGTTGTTGTAGGATAGATAGACTTTGCTTTGATAGATTAGATAGTAGTTTGCTTATCATAGATTAAGAATTAGTTGGTAGTTCTTCTTGATTTCAATTAAATAGATCTCCTTTCATGAATTAGAAACAGTTTTGGATTAAGAATTTAGTCCACTTGCCTCTTAGGCTAGATAGTTGTTCAATGAGAAGTTTTAATTTGATTGCTTGCAGTAGTTAGTTGTCTTTTGCTTACTTCTCTATTTGCTTTAGTAGGTTAGTTAGTTGTCTTTGCTTACTTGTCTATTGCTTTAGTAGGTTAGATAGTTGTCTTTGCTTACTTGTTTACTTGCTTAGTAGGTTAGTTAGGTGTCTTTTCTTGCTTGTTTATTTACTTGCTTTCATAGGGTAGTTGCTCATTGAATGTAGGTTGGCAAGTTAAAATAGTTTTCTTTTGTTAGTTTCTCATTGTTATGCTTAAATAGTTTGCTTTTTCTTATTGTTATGAACTAGTTTGCTTAAAGTAGGGTTTTTAATTTCTTTTCTTAGAACTATCCATTGATCCTTGGCCCAAAAGTACTTAGGTTACCTAGTTTCAATTTGCTTAGTAGGTTTTGTTCATTAGATAGTTTTGCTCAGGTAGATTAGCCTTAGATAGCTACCTTTATTAGTTAGACTATAATCCTACCAACCCTTCTACCTTTGGCATATATTTTGCTACAACTCTAAGTTTACTTACCCCGGGTTGACAATTTAATTGAGGGTTTTTACTGTGTGTTTAGTGCATATATAACACCCATCATTTAGTGTGATGGATTAATACTATAATGGTTTATGAATTCAAAGTGGTTTTGTTTGATGCAAGTTACTCTAAATTATAGGGAGGTGTAATCCTTTTGCATCAAGAGGCATCAAAGCAAGTTGATCCTCTAATGGGGAGGACCAAAGAGATCTTGGTCTTAGATTGAGTAATATGTGAATGTTGATGAGGTGGAGAGCTTGCAAGAAGGGATGACCAAAGAGATATTTGTATTATATTGAGTAATATGTGAATGTTGGTGAGGTGGGGAGCTTACAAGAAGAGATCCTAGAACATAATTATAATGATGGCACATAGAGGAAGAGGTCATGGAAGACCTAGAAGAATAGAGGATGTAGAATATGTGAATGACCTTGTAATGATGGTGAGGACAATGATGGCTAGAACAAATGCGATGGAGGAAACCCAAAGAATAATTATTTCACATGTGGTGAGGGACATCCACGATGATGAAGTAGAATAAAAAACTACAAGAGAAGAACTAGAAGAGCATGTGATAGTTGAAGAGAGAATGAATAGAGAAATCGACAGTATTGGAAGTAAACCTAAACTTGATACTCCTATCTATTTTGGAAGGTTAAATATCGAGGAATAAATAGATTAGATAGGATAAATGGAAAAGTTCCTTAAATTTAAGCAGATTAGAGATCCTAGGAGGTTTAGGTTTGCAAGTATGAAATTGAAAAGTCATGCTTCTTTATGGTGGGATAATTTGTAGCTGAATAGAGAAAGTTGTGGTACAGAGAAGATCAAAACATTAGATAGGATGGTGTCAGAGTTAAAGAATGAATTTTTGCATATAGATTATGCTTTAAATATGTTGAGAAGATTGTAGAATTTGAAGCAATTGAAGATGTCAGTAAATGAGTACACATAGTTATTTTATAGACTTTCTATAAGGTCCTAGAAGAACGAGGAGAGTCCAAAATCCATTGCCAATTATGTGAATGGTCTAAGTTATGTCATTCAAGATGAGTTTCATGTTTTGAATTTTTGTTTACTAGTAGAGGCTTATCAAGTAGCCTTGAGGATTAAGGAGAAAAATTTGAAGGTGTTCGTTTTAGATGTGGAATGCAAGGCCATATGGCACTTGAATGCCCATAAAGTTTGAAGTATGGAAGAAAAAAAGAAGGGAAAATTCATATTGTTGAAGCAAAACCAATAGTATCAGCAAGGGAGGTGGTGGAATTGAGGGCATATCAAGTAGAAAATTTGATGATTAGGAAAATTTTATTGCAACCTGAGAAGAAGTTTGAAGAAGAACTAGGAAAAAGGAAAAAAATATTTAGAATGAAATGTAAGATAGAAGGTAAGTGTCGTAGTCTAATTATTGATGGCGGTAGTTCATAAAACTTGGTGTCTAATGAACTTATTCACAAATTGAAATTGAAATGTACACCTTATCTAGAATCATATAGAGTGCCATGGTTACAAAATGGGCATAGGGTCACTCTGAGGGAGCAATGCTTAATTAATTTTAATATTGGGGGTTATAGTGATATCATTGTAGTTGATGTTTTTCCCATGGATTCTTGTCATATTTTGTTGGGGAGGTTGTGATAGTTTGATCAAAAAGTTACACATGACTGGAGAAGAAATACATATCCATTTAAGAAGGATGGGATGAAATTTAACTTACATACATCGAATGAAAAAGTGGATAAGGCTATTAGTGAGATGTTACGTCTAGAGTTGGTGTATGTGAAGGAAGTGGTTAAAAAATAACCCATGGAACACTGAGCTTAAGAAAATAAAGTGTAGAGCATGGGTGATATAATAACAACACTTTTGAATGAGGAGTGGATGGGAGATTTCCATTCTTGTAATGTTTTATGTGGTGGTATGTTTGCAATAAATGTAGTAGAGAATGTGGAGGTTGTGTCCATGAGGGAGACAACTAAAGGAAAAACTGACAACATGGAGAATGTTATACTAGTGAATCCCATGCAAAAAGTATGCAAAATAATTGCTAAGAGGGAGGTTGGGGTGGCAGTAAACACCATTAAGTTGGAGTAGTGTAAGGCAGTAAGCACCAACGGGGTAAAAGAAAAAGGAGGTAGTGAAACATGTGGAACATATTCACAAGGAATGGAAGAAATGTTGAAAGGTGGGTTGGATGTAGAATATTATTGGGTCAGGACATTGAAATATATGTTGTGGATGTTAGTATCATAAACGGGTAGAGGAGGATGTCCAATCTACACCTTTTGTTAACCTACCTTTGAGCAAGATGCTCAATTATTCCAACTAGGGGGATCTGATGCAAGAACATCCCTGGTGAAACCAATTGTCCTACACATATCATTTATTGTCAATAATTTTGGTATCACTTCCATCATATTTCATTGATTTTACACTGCTACATATGTTTCTACAATAGTACCATGGAAGAAGAGAGAACCTCTTGCATTTCTAGCTATGAAATAAGCTGTTATAGAAGTGGCTGCAAAAGAAATGCTTGACTATAGTGAAGATAACATTGATAATCTAGTCAAAATTAGTTAAGTAAAAACAAACAATATTCTAGGGGTGCTAGAAGAAGGGGGKATCATTCTTGRYCCCAAAGSAAACGAGTAAAAMTCTTTTGAATGGGGATTGGGTTGAGCCACAAATATTCAAGTCAAAGCCCTTTTTTTTCTTCAAGGTACGAGGATTGTTGATGAAAGGTGCTACATGAAATTAATTGTTATTAGAGGCTCATAATTAGTCATTATATCTATGAGTAAACAATTTGGCACAAACACTAATGTTTTATCAAAAATTTTCCATCAAATCAAGAAAGAAGTCACAAGGTTTGAGAGGGTATATTTTTTTCATGTGCTTAGGACATATAATTGGAAAGCATATTCATTGGATAACAAAGCAAGCAAGCTAGAAAGTGGTACTCTTAGAGTTAAAAATGGAGTATAAAATTTCCCAATTTCCCAATCCCCTAACCACATGGCATTAAGGTTTTTTAACATAAAAAAATAGGCTATTAATTTTACCACCCTCCCGAATCATATGGTATTAAGTCTTATGATCAATCCATGCATGTTGCACATTTGGTGCCACAATAGTCATGTCGAGAACCTATATTGAGCTCGAAGGTTGGGTCATGTATATGTTGAATTCCAACTGCACATGTTGCCATCGATTTCAGGAGTTAATCATCCACCCCTGTAACATACACCAACCTCCAAATCCGAGACATGCCACCAACAAGTTTCATATACGGAAAATATCATACTCAATAAATTAAAAACAACATCTACTTTCTGTTAACACACATTTATAATGTAAATTTAAATAGACATAAACATTCTGCTACAACACATATTTATGTGGAATTAACAGTAAACATACATGCAACAAACACATGAAATTATTATAAGTAACACACATGTACTTAAACACAACATGACATTAACACAATTGATACTTATCTTTTAATTGATGTCCACCAATTGCGTGCATACCTTCCATGAACCTCCTATTCTTAGACCATGCTGCTCATCACTCTCAACAATGGGTCACCCCCGAGCTGGGACTAAAATCCACCCAGGTAAGGGATTCCTAGGCTAGGCAAAGACTAAGGGAAGTCACACTATACATCAGGAAGGATTCCCTCCCAGGAGAAAACTTACGCACACAACTCACAACCTCTCACTCCCCACATGCTTGTCCCACCCCCGGAAGTATACACCTTCATTGTTCAACAATCCATCAACTACTCCACTTCCCTTCCAGGGCTTCAACAACAGGACGAAAATGAATTCTCAGAGATTTGTAGCTACTGCTGGGCTCCCTCTAGGAGAATTCACTTGCACAACAATCTCTCTCACTTGAAGAGAGTTGATCACAGGCCCAACAACCTGCTTCTTCAATCCACGGGCCTAACAACCCACCTCTTCAAACCCATAGGCCTGACAACCTACTTCTTTTGTCCAGCTCCTAAGTCAAATGGGTAAGGGCAATGACAAAAACAAAACTTGGGTATGGCACGGATGATGGAAAAAACATAAACTGTGAAGGCTCAACATGAGCTCAGGCAATGTACAGGCACGTTGTGCTTCTCAAGAAGTATAGTTTAACTCAATTCTTCACAGGTTTTCCCTCCCATGCATTCATGAACAGGGTCTATAATGGAGGGGAAGGTTATCTGCATGCTCCATCTCTGGGTGTGTGGATGGAAAGATGGAAAAAACCTCCCTGACCAGCCCCCCCAAACAACAATTTTCCTACTTTTATCTACATGCGCCTTGATTGACACATGGATCTCCTGGAACACGAGTTCCTCCACTTGGGATTCATCTCCTTTCCAAGAAAAACTTAGGATAAATTAATATCCTCATCACAACCTTTAGAAAATAAATATATATTATTCTCTTGGGTTTGAGTTCTTAAGATTAGCCCTTTTTCCCAGTCTCATAGCCCCCCTCCCTTACCCAACCTAGTGGAGCTTAGTCTCCCATAAATCTTTCTTCGTGGTTGGTCTACACACAATGATGTATTTTATTTTAATGATATGCATAATTACATATACAAAAATGGGCTCATTGGCCTTAGCATCTAGGCTCTCCAGCCTAATATTCACATAAGCCTCCCATCTTATAAAAACTTGGCTCACCAGCCTATAAACACAATTGCAATTCAGCAGGGGCTCGACCTTGCGGTATTACAACCCCAGTTCATTATTCTATATGCAAGCGAGATTATGGTCACGACGTGTGATGATATGATGTTTGTAGCGCTATAGTGAGTTGTCCTTTTGCTACAAATAGGTTTGGTTCAAGGTTCAAATTTATGCCCTCTTCCTTTGAAGAGCTACAATTCAAGGCCCTAGTTGGCTCTTGTATTTGGATTGAGCAAATTTGAGAGTCTAAGAGAGAATTACTTAGTTGAAACAAAATGAATTATTGGTTCAAGGGAATTAGTTGTTCTTGGATTATTAGCCCCGCTTCTTCTAGCACACAAGACCAAGTCTTATCTTGTGCACAACTAGTGGTGACTTCAGTTCTGGGTAAGGTTGTCTCGTTGTGTTCTTAGTTTTATTAGATTGTGAGTTTGTGTTAGTTTTTTAAGTTTGAGAGTGGTGGGAGTGAAGCTTGAATAGTTTTGAGGTTTTAGTAGGGAAAATCCAATGGACCATGGACATGTTGGCCATTTTCCACTATGTGAGACCACAAATATTCGATGCGTGCTTAGGTTCCATGAGGTGCATATTTCCAAGAATATATTTTCAATCTCCTATGTTGTTGACCAAGTGAAAACTCAAGAATCCAACAAAGATGGTGAAGTTGCTTTATTGATGGAAACTTTGCATCAACAAAGACAACAAATTGTTGAGTTATAGGTTGAGTGTGTTGATCACAAACAAATAGTAGCCAATGTTTTTAGCTTCAACACCATGTCATACTCCATGGCTAGGTTATCCATTGGGTCATCGGGAACCAAATAGGACGAGATAGTACAACAATAACTAGACGATGTGGATATGGAACTTGTGGACTAGAACTTGGCCAACACTAAACAAAAGTAATATGAAGCACACAAATAACTAAGCATTACACAATAATGTGTCATGTTTTTCAAAGTTTGTTTATTACTAGGCATCTTTTTTCAGGATATCTACGTATAGTAGAATCTAGGAGTATCCTTTTGAAAAACATCATGTAGACATAAACTATTAGACTCAATTTCTAGACCTATTCCTGACAATTTTATTGAACAATAACATTATATGTATTTTCATGTTGTACAGTTTGGATATAACACTTTTTTAATACAAATATACTAGCTCTATTTTAAAAAAATAGCAAGCAATATTCTTGTCCAAATTTGGGAATCATTCTTCCCACCAACATGCCTCCAGTGGCATGATATGCTCCTAGAGAAATTCTTTCCCTTCAACAGTAAGAGAAAAAAACATTATTTTAATAATATAATAGTGGATAATGTGTCCAACAAAGTAAGTAGATGCACTAAGAAATTAATAGTAAAAACTATGGTGTAAAAGTAAATAATTAATGCCACCAAGATAATTACAAGGGATATTAAACAATATGACTACAATGTTTTATAATCACCTTGAAGACCAATCAATGGTAGTTGGTGTTAGCACTCTGTAAAATTCATTCGACTAAGAAAATGAATGACAAAGGTAACCTACAAACCAACTTTGAGGCCGGAAACTAGCCTTTCTGACCTGGAGAGGGCTCTCTTCTAGACTTCGTCTTTGTATAGGTTATGGATTTAAACTGTCGGCTAGATTTAACACTTTCATACAATATTTTTTGGTTCTATTGGTGAAAGAAAAGCAAGACTTTGGGCTATGGATTCAATTTAAGAAAACGATAGAAAAAAATGACTTAGTGACTGAACTTGAGAGGATAAAGGCTAAATAAGCAACAATCTTTCAATTAAAAATTGTTATGTGTGGTGGGATAAAAACACATGAAGCAACTTGGAGCACCGCTGGGGATGAATTCAAAGTTCACTTAGAAGAAACACAGTTGTCTAAATGGTGCAAATCTAGAGCACCACGTGGTGAATTCCAGATTCAAATCACTTTCCTATTTAGACAAAAATACAGACATGAATATAAAGAACACATGAAATCACGTACGCAAAGAGAGAGTACAATACATCAAACTGCCACCGTTAGAATCTTTTCGTCAAAGTTTCAGGGACCTTTGCATTAAATTTCAATCAAGCTCCAAAGCTACATTCAATAGTCTCTGTCTACACTATTTCACCAATCAACTTGGCTTACATTGAAAAGAAGAAATATATAGAACATGGTGTGCCACTCAGGCTACCCTGCCCTCTAACTACTATCGCTAGAAATCGGGCTCTGACTATTCTCTGCTATATGAATCTTCGCATAACACTTTACTAAAAATAGAAACTGACCATTTTTTATCACACAATAACCGATGTCTTTTCCATGACATCTCGGTCATCAGCAAGATTTCATCGTTAGAGAGTGATGTGTCGATGCTTTTCCTTTGACATGATATTTGGATGATCAAGTGTTCTATCAGACTTCAATAACCTATTGTAACAACCTTGATTTCTTCTGCACGATCATTTGTTGTAGCACGCATGTGGTGGGTAATCGAAGGATGTCGCAAGTGTTTCCAAGATGACACCACTAGTTAGGGGACAATCCTTTCTTCAAACTGTCACATGTCCAACATACATCTGTCCTTTGTAATAGATGAGTCTCCAAAATTTTGTGTTGTATGCTTGTCGTGTGGGTGCGTGTCAGAGTTCCTACTTCCTGATGGAAAATAGGACACGGGGAGAAAAAATCCATGCCACGTTCGGAAGACAAAAATGGACTCGGTCAATCATGCTTATGGATCCGTTTGTAGTTCGGACATCCGAAGCATTCTCCTGAGAAACCAGCTGCGTCTTTTCAGATTCATTACTTGCCTTTGTAGAATTGCGTTCCTTTTCAGCCTCTTCTGCATCCTGGCCAGAGTCGTGCAAATGTTTTCCAGTGTCGGTCTGCATTCCTTGAAGTGCTTTTCATTTCTTTCATCTGACATCCTCTGTGCTTCGTGCATCTAAATGATTGTATCTTGCGCTCCCCTAAGTTGCCTCTTGATCCACGTCATGTTTCCCTCTCAGACCTGTGATGCTGAAATCTCAAGGGTGTTCACTGCTAACTGTTGTCTCAGTTCCCTGTTCTCCTAGTATAGTTCAGCAATAGCGAGCTACACTTGCTTTAGCTACTACGATGGTTCACAAATATCTATGCCTTTAGTGTCTGTCCTTCTACGTATGTCGCAGGTTTCTTGACTTGGACCTTTGATAGGTTCCAGCTGAATAACACACATGAGTAATTCTTCAACGAAAGACTTCATGCTTGGATCGCTCAGGACTTGGGCTTCCTCAGTTTTCTTGTTCTTCCTTTTCCTAACCCTTCTTCGGGGTATCGAATATTCGGGTAATAAGGCTTCCAATGTATTTCCTTCTTTCATGACCCTTCCTATTTCCGCCTCCACACGGTGAGATGTTACTTTTTCCACCGGTAGAGGGGAATCTCCTTTGGGGTCTTTGGGGATGTCGACTGGGAGTAGGAATGAATCCCAGTTGTTTCCAAATCACCTCAACTCCTTAACTATCAACAATTTAATCAACGAGACATGAGATAGTTTCTTCTTCGACTGGCTTGTGTCAGCTCGTACATCGTTTTCCATTTCTTGAAGGCTTTGGTGCAAGAAGAAAGGAATATTTAATGGTCTTCTTCCTATGAAATGCATCAACAATCTGATTTGATGTGGGTGAATTCTGTCAAACCTTCCTTCACAGGTGAAATATTTCCTAATTGCTCTCAGGAGCTTTCGAAAAGGCTCTTGCAGATATCTACTTGGAACGCCTGCTTTGACTTTCCCATTTAAACTATCTAGTTTAATGAACTCCTCGTAGCATAACATGTCCACAAGCATGTCTTTATACCACCTTTCATAGTGCGGAGGGATCCCCGTGGCAACTAACAAATTTTCCTCTGTTACCTGAAAAGTGACTCCTTCAATTACTACGCGGAACCTGTTGAACCTGAGAGAAAACTGCTCTGCCAGTTTCATGTTGAATCCTTGGATTTTCCTACAAAAGACCATGCATCCGACCTGCTCAAAAGATTCTTTGATATCCGGATCTTCATTTACTAACATCAAGTTTAGAGGTTCGGGCCCCACATTTCTGCTACTTCAGGCCCCTCTCCTTATGTTATAAGATGTTGTCATGGTGCATCGTGTATTCATTCTGTGAGCGATGGATTTAGCATGGACCCAAATAAATAATCTTGCTTGACCCAAGTTTGTGACACAGTTGAAGGAAATCGACTTTCTAGCCACGAGAAACTCATGGCTCGTGGGAAGAATTACAAACAGAGCATAAACTTGGCTGGTGAAAAGAATACATGCAGAGCAACCATAATTTATAACTAGGAGGGCAAGAGTTGGAATCATGCTAGGGTACACCGAATCCATGGTGACTGGAGGATTCGAAGCAAGTTGAAGATTTTTGCAGCACACCCGCGTGACGGGTACACTTTAGGGCATGTAAAGTACAACTGATAAGAGCTACAAAGTATACGTGATATGAGCGTCGTGAATTTTCATCCTTTTTTACTTCATAATGAGATGATGATGGTCATTGCGTCTGCCAAAGTGACTTCTATTTAACAACTTGCCTCGAATTTTGGCACGTAAAACCTTCTCCTCTGACAGGAACTGAATCTTTTGGAAAATACCTTTACCACTTACACATGTTTTGGTTCTGCATGCCTTCCCGTCTCCAAGGGCCAATCGACCAATTGCTGAGTTTGACCCATTCGTTATTCGATACCTGACCTCACATGCTTTGACACACGGACCATGACTTGACTAAGACTGACTCTAACTGAAAAAATGATGGCGCTAACAGCTGTGATCGTTAAGCCATTCAAATTCCAAGTTTTGCAT
>JASDQU011249060.1:5697-22880 GCA_032191745.1 Picea mariana
AAGACGTGATCCGCAATTAGAAGAAATACCCCTTCTCGAAACATTGCTCTCATCAAGGGCTGAAGCTGAATATTTGTCACCAAAAAATCAGCAAGCAACACTGGATAACATTGAAGATCAAGGAAGTATAGCCTAGAACAGGGAAAATCTAGAAGAATATGTTTATCAGATCAATGATCGGATAGTCACTAAATAAGAATGGGACGTTGTTTGGAGAGAAAGAGCACATATGGAGAATCAAGGGGATAATGAAGAAGAACTCCACCAAGAGAATCCACAAAACAACGAGGATCAGGTAAACAATGAAAATACTATCTCTACACTGGTTTTTCCTATTTCTGATATTCCCACACAAGGGATGGCTCCTATGAAAAACATACCTCTCTCAGCTCTCCCAAATTTTCATGGATTATCTACTGAATATCTAGAAGAGTTTCTATTTGAATTTGACATTTTGTGTAGAAGCTATGACTACACTACCACTACGCAGAAGCTTAAACCGTTTCCAGCTACATTAAAGGGTAATGCGTTAAGATGGTTCATGAGCCTTGGAGGAGAAAACATTTCAACATGGGTACAAATGAGGCAGCTTTTCCTGAACAAATACCAAGACTACTGTCGAACAAGGGAACGAAGAGAGGAACTATTAAAGATGTCACAGAAGGAGGACGATACCCTTGAAGACTTTGTGGAGCGACTCCAATATAATATACAAAGGTCTGGACATCCAGATGTGAGTAAGGACATTCTGAAAACCATTTTGCTAAAAGGAGTTAGAGAAGATTGTTTAGATATGTTGAATATGCTTGGGAAGGGAGATATATCTAAGGAATCCTATGAGGACATTGTAGATTTCTGCAAAAGATGTTCTCGAGGATCTACAAGGAATAAGTCAGCTACCAAGGATACCACTTTTTCAAGGGTACATAAATCAGCCAATGGAGGAGCAACAAGAGCATAAATAGGTAATCTATTAGAAAATTTCAAAACAGAGATGATTAACTCTTTTGCCTCACAAATGGATACTTTGCAGGTCAAACAGAAACAAGCAGAATCAGAGCAATCATTGTGCATTTTCTGTCTGAATTATAGAAATAAAAATCCACCAAGGGAGTGCCCACTGAACAGTGTCTAGGTATGCCTTATTTGTGAATTAGACCATGCCACTGAACAATGTCCCTCTCTACCAGGTGTAAAAGAATCAATGAAGGAAACTAATGAAGAAGCAGAGGTTGTCTATATAATAACATAAAGAATACAATGGAAGCCAAGAGGTCAAGGTATGAACTCTCAATTCTCTCCTCCAGCATTTAATTATTGGAACAATCAGCTACCATATCGCCAAACGAATGCCACCCCTCCAAATCAAATGCCACCCTCTTATCAGGATCCCAATGCATGGTGACCTATGCCCCAAAAACATAATCACTATGGGCAAGGAACCCATATAGGAGAGGCCCTCAACAACAACTCAATTATCAGAGCCATCACCAACCGAACCCCTATCAACAATAGTTCCATCCCCCGTACCAGCAGCAACAGCTGCAATTGCCTCCCAATGCCTCACCAAACAATCCTCCCTTATGACCTCAGATGCCTTTGAAACCTAATCCAAACCCAAATAATAAGGTCGTTCAGAACATAGACATACATAATGTGCCAGCCTTATCTATTACTCCTATGCCTTGTGATGAAATAAAATTAAGATCAGGGAGAATAGTTGAGCCAATAATTGAAGATGCTCCATCTTTAGAATCAGATAAGGAATCAGGGGAGATACCATCTACTGATACAGAATAAATTTACCAACCTATTTGTTGTGAGGGAAATCCCCTTACAGACTAGCAAATAGGGTTATCTTATGCATGCATATATGACCAAAAGAAAACTACTTTCTACTTTCGTCCCAGACTTAATCCCCATTTCTTTTCAGAAAATACATGGTTATACCAACATACCTTGTTCTAGATTTTCGATGTCGATCCTTCTTCATGCTTGATCACTCGTTAGCAGTTCTCCTCCCAAGGCTGACCTGCATACAAAACAAGCAACAAACTACACATGTATTTTACCTATAGACTAACAGGTTAGAGATTCAAACATATATTTATTGAACTATCAAGAACTCATATAGTGGGACGGGAAAAGAATTTCTTTATTATTAACTTTAATGAATCAACTTGCAATGTCAAGACCAGCCACTGATCCACAAATCTTGATCATGGGCTCCTCTTCAAATGTCCTCCAACTTCTTTGCTTTGTATTTCTTCTTGCGCAAGGATGGCTAAAGGGTTGGGAAAATGGGAATATGCAATTGGGAAAATTTTCTTTACTCTATTTCTCCTCTTCCAAATGGGACCCCTAACCCTTATTTTATAGGCTAGAAGAATCTAGGTATTTGGATGAACCCTCGACCATGCATGGTCGAGTGTTTTAGTTAACTCACCCAAAGTTGTTTGTTCCATCGACAACTTTCCTTTTTTCATGCTTTTGTCGGTCCACATGGGCTGTTTTAGGTCAGCTGGCATGTACACGCATGTAGTAATGAAGTAGGGCGCATGGGCCCTTATAAAAGAGGTTTTTTAAAGAGTTGTTCAATAGTGCTTTGGCAAAGAAGGGATCTGAGATGGCCTGATGCCAGGTAAGCATGTATGGTGAAAATTAGGTTTATAACAGATGCCCCCTAATGTGTGAGGTCAGAAGAGAATCTGATGGCCAAAATACATTACCAATATTTACTGATGTGCCAAACAAGTGAGCCCAGGGACCAGGAACCGGGAGGCACCATCTGCAAAATAACAAATGTCTCACCGAGGTGGGCATACCCATGCTCGGGATAAAATTGAATCATGGCTACCAATCAAATACACTGTAGATCCATGTCAAATAACTATATAAAGTGTAGCAGTGAACAATACACAGCGGAGCTACATCTCGAAACTAAAAAGATATAGATATAGAGTATCGATCTTCTAGAAGCTGATATGGCCCGATGGCTGGAGATGAGATCTTCAAATCTTGAGAAACAACTTAAAAATATTCAAAACTCAAGGTAGGAGTGTAATATGAGTGTACGAATTCACTACCCAGAGGTCTTCGATAGCTCATCGGTCATGGAGTGGATATTCTGATGATTAGACTAAAGGCTTCATTGATTTTGAACAAGGAATTGATTGGACATTCAGGATGGTCAGGTATGAGGGCAAGAGACAAATTGCAGAGGGGCCAACTCAGGCTTGGTAGAAACTTCCCTTGGACAACAGAATGAAAAATGATGAGACTTAGGTAGCATGGCATTAATCATAAGTCTACGAAGCAGGAGGCAACACAAACTCTCCATATGTTTGGAAGAATAACCAAACGGAGGAGGACACAACTCTATGAAGCGAGAAAAACTTCCTAAGGTCATATTACATCCCATAGTTTGATGAACAAATAGATAGATGTGCTTTATCCAAGGGCGACTCATTATGCTGCCAATAAAGAAAATACTTTTCCCTTCCTCTTTTTTGGGGTATATTTGATTTTTTTTTCCTTTTTCAATAAATTTGGAAAAAAGAATAAAGGAATGTTACATTACAATGGAGGAACGAGTGTGACAAACATATAAGTTCAAGGCACAAGGACAAGAATGATGTTCAAAATAATGACACTTGGGAAAAATCCTCCGGGAGCCAAGGGTGTTAAAACGCAGAAGCAAACTGTTACAAGGCTGGCGTATAAGATATGCAAACGTGGTTAACAAAACACACAATGGTAACGTCCTTCGATGTAAGTTTAACGAGCCTAGAGAAGGTAAGCTCAGTGATTTTTCATACTTAGAGAGTCTGAAAAAACATAAAAGGAGACTCCATTGGGGTACCTTTTTTGAAAGTAGTCTAGTCGGTTCGAAAAAGGGGTAAACTAGCACCGACAAGACGTCTATCCAAAAACCATTTTAACAAGTGTGATAAGGACAAGATCACTTGGCCATTTTTTCATTTTTAAGGAGTCTGAAAAAAGATTAACTATGGACTCCATGAAGAATGTTCTTCTGGACCAATTTAATGAGTGTGAAAGAATAAGGTCACTCGATGATCTTTTCAATTTTAGGGAGTCTAAAAAGAGCTTAACTATGGACTCCATGGGGGTTCCTTTTTCGTAAGTTTAGTCCCTCGGGCCTGAAAAAGGGGTAAAATTATACCTGAGAGTACTCTTCTAAAGAACAGAAGTTCCATAGAGTATACCTTTGTTCGTACAGTTCACCTTACAGACCGAAAAAGGGTAAACTACCATCAGACAGACATGAATTCAAATTTCATTTTAATGAGCGTGAAAGGCCACAAGATCGCTCGACAATATTTTCATGTTTATAGGGTTGGAAAAGGGATCAAAAGAAGGCCCATTATTTTTTGGGAGTCTTGAGGGTGAGGTCAAGAGTGAAAAAGAATCATGCAAATGAGGCTCAAACTCGTATTCAAGAAAAACTACAAGGACTCCCGAGCCTATAGTGTTTTAGAGACAGCATGGATACCATAATGCAACCAGGATCTACCTAGGGAATTCATGTTTCGGTAAGCTATACCACCAAGTTGCGACACTTCTAAAGCATATATGATGGTTCTGTGTCACAACCTAATGGGATCGATCCTATGGCAAAGGAAAAAGACAACGAGATACAAAAGTTAGGGTACAAACCTAGCCTATATGCTGAAGTTGATCCTCAGAAATTTTTTCCACGGACCGTCAAAAATTACTCAAAACTCCAAAAAACTGTCCCAATACTCGATCATATCCCTCCTATGCAACTCCTAAATCACTCTAAATGGTTTTTGGTATAAATAAAATGATAAGGGAGGCCAAAAAAGTGACAAAAAGAGGCCAAAAATTCTATAAATAGAAGTTGGCAGCTCATTATCACCATTACTGATTTGGAAATTGACTCTAGAGGAAAAAGACCCCCTTTGACAAAAGCGGTGATTCCAGGTGCTACAGTGGATGAAACAAACTTCTGTCTGGACCAAGCAAGTACAAACTCTCTTATCTTGCATTTTTATTCTTTATTTTTTCATTGGGTTTCATTTTTTAGGGGGGCGTCGACCTTTAAAAGGTCAGCCCTAGGTCCACGCAGACTGTCTCAGAACAGGCTGCATGTACATTTGGGTAGAGTAAACTCTGCACACGTATACATGCGAATGTCACTATTACATCACATGTGGACCCCCTTATTGAATGAAAAAGGATTAAAAATCAAGGGTTAACTCTCCTGAACCTTGGTGTTTTGCAGGATGTATGTCCACTGGAGAGAAAGAGAGTATGAAGAGGTGAGTGAGTTGGTCGAGGAAGACCCCAATGTTGTGGCGACTTTGATGCAATGTGGGTTACTCAATTTTTTCCTATGTCCTTTTATGCAGGCACAACCTAGGCCACTGAATTCTTTGATTGATTACTGGCATCCAGATGCAAAGGCATTCATGTTAGAGGGGCAGTCACTAGTGCCCACAATCGAGGACATTTACTTTTTGACTGGCCTCTCCAGGAGAGGGGAACCAGTCAACTTCCAGACTTTTCCTTCGGGGCCGCATAACATAGCGGAATTGATAGGTCTATATTGTGCAGATGATGCAAACCACTCAAGAACGCAAGTGCCCATAAGCACGATCACTGACTTATCGCTACAGGCGATAGTATTGCTTATTGGGAAAATTACTGGTTCTATGGCTCTACATCAGGAGTCTCGTGCACAGATGAACTGTGCAGTCCGGTGCTTAAATGAACAAGTTTTTGATTGGAGTACCACATTGCTTGAGTGTATGAAAAGGCAGTTGAGAGATTGTCATTTGCGGACACATAGGAACTTCGAGTTCGGGACCATTCTGTGTTGTTTCTTTTTTGAGAGAGTTCTGAGTTTTAGTCCTCGAGTAGTGGTACGAGGACATCAGGCCTCTCTTCCTGTTGTGTGTAGATGGGCAGTATTATTGCCTCGACAGGGTGGCGGAAGAACCAATGAGTCCTTCGATGATGACTTCTTCGCGTGGTTGTCACGAAAGATCCCGGTTATAGAGGATTACCCCTATGCCAGGATTGATTTATCGAGAGATCCTAAGATACCAGTAGCTCCTGGTGAGGAGCAATGGGAGATGGGTAAGTCTCCACCTTTGTAGTTTTTTTGTGTTTAAACATATGTAATTTTTATGTTGTTTTCATTATATATATCATTTTTTTTTATATACTAGAGTATTTGACGGATATGTGTTCATTGTGTGCATATGTGGGACCAATGCGATCGGCTGACTATGCGAGGAATAGACGACATCCTCGGCCAAGGGCTGCACCTGTCGCTGCAGGGGGACCAGCAGTAGCAGGAGATATTCCAGTCGGGGAGGCTGAGAGGGTATTGAGACAAGTCGAGTGGAACTTTACTGCACTCACTCGCATGGTCCCGATGGAAGAGATTGAGGACCTTCCACCATTGATGCAGCCTCATGTAGTGGGGGCACCATGGATGTGGGTCTAGTTGTTTCGGCGTTTAGCCAACACTATGAATCAGTATAACAGGGCCCACAGGCCTTGACTTTAGCTAGACATTTTTACGTGCCACGAGCACTACTTGTATATATTTTTTGAGGGTATAAGTCCTGTGACTCGTTATTGGTCCTATTTTTGAGGCACTTGCGTCCATCAGTGTACTATGGTTACTTTATAATATTATATATGGTTTTTTTGGTCTTTTGTGTCTTATGGATATTGTGTGCAAAAAATGTATTTACATGTTTATGTGAATGTTATTTCATATGTGTGCAAGATGCCAATCTAAAATTTGATTAGCTAGAGTATCTGTAACTTGGTTTAATCTCCTAGGAACATGAAAATATGTAATATAATCAAAGTTTCATTCTAAGAGACGTACCCTAAGGAATCGTTGGTGTAAAGTTGGATCATGAACCTGGTATACTTTGTTTAACCGAGACACAACTAGTTGAGTGTCGAGATAGACCCGGAGATGAGAGATACCCAATGACAAAGCTTCACGAAGCAACTCAATAACTGCACTATACTCGGTGACATTATTTGTGGTGTCACCTTGTTACCCATGATTTTGGTCATCTTGATGGTGTATTGATGATGGTGTACTCAGGCTCCTAATAAGAACTTTCTCTTGAGAAAAGTGGCATTCATCTCTTCCCAAGAAACATATTTTTGAAGAGATTTTGCAGGTTGTGTATATCCTAGGGTGCGAGAATGACCCATTCTCATAGGCTTCCTTCATTTAGGGTGCGAAATTCTCGCATTGTGATATATATCTAGGGTGCGAACTTGTTCTCAAGCTTGGAAAAAGATGAAGTCTCGATGGTTCTAGAAGGGAATCTTCTAGAGAATGGGTTGGTATTCGAATGGTTATCATGTTACTGGTTTCCCTGATTTGGTGGGATCATTCTCATCCAGGTAACCATCTCATCCTCTACTATATATTGATGGGATTCTCATGGAAAAGGTTAAGCAAGATTAATTAGAGAATTGGTGAAGGAATTGTGTGAAGAACCCAGCTTGAACAAGAGCTTGGAGACTCTATTAAGTCTATTAAGAGGAATTGGATCTTCTTCATGCAAGGATCGAGCAAGTGTGTGTGTTGGAACCAAGATTCATCGAAAGGAATCTTGTGACATCAAGGCGATCAGGTTGTATCTTCTACTTTAGATTAATATGATACAACGGCATGTCCTTTTCCCATAAAGTCATTCTTACTTTATTGTGTAATTCCTTGATCATACACATAAGTTGACGATTGAATATATTTTGCTATCTTCACTTTGGTTGGTTTGTGTTGTCTTGGTCTTGACCTCACGAGAGCACCAGACAGAAGCAGGAGAAACAAAGACCCTAGGAAGAAGTACAAAGGTATGTCACTTGTTCCTCTCTACTAGCTAATTCAATGGTCATAACTTAGGGAAAGAGTCATGTCTTGTCCTATTTTATTCTAGATCCAGGTGGATCTAGGGAGATCTGTTAGTGTCCACACCTACCGATTAGTCCGATAACACACCTACACATATACCTCTGGAAGATAATAACTGGCCTTGAGATGTAAAGATTACCCAAGCTGTGGAGGCAAGCCTCCGAGTGTGTTGACGAGCACCATCTGCATACCCAACGAACACCTCGGAATCACTTGACATCTACCACAGTGATGAAAGATAATATCAATGACACATCCATAATACTAAAAGAAACTAAAAAGTAATAGTACAAATACTATACATATGTTATAAAAAGTTACCCACAGTGACCTGCCTATGAGTAATACTTCTTGAGGTAGAGCCCATTTCAAGGCTCCGCGAAAGTATTCCCTTCAAAATCAACCAGACAATAAGCACCATTTTTCAAAACTTATTTTATGATGAAAGGTTCGAACCACATGGGTTTGAATTTTCCTTCCCCCAGGGGGTCCTTATCTTGGTCATAGACCAGGACAAGGTTTCCTTAAGAGAAAATGCAAGGATGAACGGATCTATCATACTGACACTTGACCTTATGTTTATGAGCCTCGTTGGCCATGGTCGCATCACGCGCTACTCATTGAGATGCTCAAGGTATACTAACCGTTCTTCAAGTGGAGAAGTGTCTGGAAATAACTATAATGCCAACTTTAGAGATGGGATTTGACATTCGATAGGCAAGACTGCCTCCAGCCCGTAAATGAGTTGAAAAGGTGAGAAATTAGTTGCAGTCTTAACAGATGTTCGGTAAGCCCATAATGACGAGTATAACATCAAATGACAATTTGACTTGGCTGAGTTGATCGTTCACTGTAGAATGGTCTTAAGAGTTTTGTTTACAGCTTCCACCTGCCCATTTTCTTGGGGGTAGTAGGGTGATGAATGTTCTTGCTGTAACCCAAGCTTGAATGTTAACTCGGTCATCATTTGGTTCTGAAAGTGACTTCCATGGTTAGTGACAATCTCCCTCGAGATGTCGAACCTTACTATTATCTGGATAAATAAAAAGAGAGCAGCAGTCTCTCCATCATCTTTAAACATTGGCATAGCTTCAACCCACTTTGTGAAGTAGTCTATAGCTACGATGATATAGTAGTGCCCCCTTGCTGAAGGATTTTTGCATGTAGTGTAATCAATCCCCCACTTGGTGAAGGGACCAACTGTGATGACAAGAAACATGGCAGCGGGATGTGCCCTCATCTTCCAAGAGAATATTTGGCATGGGTGGCACTTCTTGACTGATTCAATACAATCTTTGATTAGTGTCAGCTAGAAGTAACCTTCTTGGAGAATATTTTGGATTGTTGCCAACCTAGACAGATGACCGCCACATGCTTTGGTATGGCAATCGTTAAGCACAATAACCGCTTCCTTGTGAGTAAGATATCGACGCAGGATGCAGTCTACCCCTCTCCGATACAACGTATCATCGAGTATGAGATAATTCCTAGCCTGATGGCATATACGTCGATGCTCATCATGAGAAGCAGAGGTGGGGCACTTCAAAGTCTGGAGATAGATAAGTATATCTCCGTACCAGGGGTCCAAAGATGTAATAAAAAACATATCTCCCCTGATAGGCGATTCCTCAGGCACAACGTCACCTGACTCAGTCAGAAGTTCCGAAATAAGTTCTGCGAAGACCAGTGAATTTTTGGACTTTGTTGAAACGAAGTCTAAGTCAAACTCCTGGAGGATGACTATCCATCTACTGATTTTTTCACCTATTACCCGTTGTGTCAACATGTACTGGAATGGATTCACGACAACAATGACGGTGGTCTTGCGAAACATAACATAATGACGAAACCGTTGAATAGCATGAACTACTGCCAACGCAAGTTTTTCGATATGAGAATAATTGAGTTTCGGTCCTATGAGGCCTCAACTCAGGTAATAGATCACGTATTCGGAGAACAAGTCATCTTCCTAAACTAAAACCATGCCAATGGTTGACTCTGCTATAGCCAGATATAAAAAGAAATCTTTGTTATAGTTAGGTGGTTGTAGCAGAGAGGAAGTTGTGAGGGCATGTTTCAATGTGTCGAAAGAGTGTTGAGAAGAAACGTCCCAGTAAAAGGGAATATCTTTCTTCAGTAAGCACATAAATCCCTTGGTGATATCGGCATAGTTGGCGATGAAGTGTCGTAAAAAGTTCACCTTGCCTTGTAGAATCTGAAGTTCAAGGATTGTGCATGGGGGGGGGGAACTGAATTATTGCCTCCACCTTGAGAGGATGAACCATGACCCCTATTATTGATACGATGAAACCTAACAAACAGCCTGACATGACACAGAATCTACACTTGTTTGGATTCAAGCGAATTCGAAAGTAGAGACAATGTTCGAAGATAAGTCGGAGGTGTGTGGGATGATTCGTTCTCTTGTGAGATAGAGATGCTAAATCATCTAAATAAGCCTCGAATATATGCTTGAGGTCGTGGAAAGAAAAATACATGGCCCGCTGAAAGGTTTCTCCAGCATTTTTAAGACCAAAAGGCATATTACGATACACGAATGTACCCCAAGGAAAAATGAATGTCGTTTTGTGTTGGTCTTCGGGTTTCATTCGTATTTGATTATATCCCGAAAAACCATCCATGAAAGAAAAGGCCTCGCAACCAACACATTCATCAATGATCTGGTCGATGAATGGTGTTGGAAAATTATCTTTGGGACATGTCTTGTTCAAATCACGGAAGTCGGTACATACACAAATTGTGCCTTGTTTTTTATTGACCAGCATAGGATTTGACACCCATTGGGTCAAATGGATAGGATAGATAAAACCTGCCTTTAGCAATTTCTCAACCTCAACCTTAATGGTTGTTGCTTTCTTAGGATTAATTGGACAAAGCTTCTATAGAATAGGCTTGGCATCAGGATAAGTTGTGATTTCATGTTTGACTATTTTGGGATCGATGCCTGGCATTTCCTCATAAGACCAAGCAAAAACGTCACGAAATTCTTTAAAAATATTGGTATAGAGTTGAATCTCTTCGTGGGAGCAGTCAGCTCCAACGAAAACATTTTCCATGACACTAGGGTTTTGGGAGATATTGATCGGTATGGTTTCAGCGATGGTTTCCATATTACCCTCAGCATAAGCTTCGTGGGTAGCTAAGAGATTAATAGGACAAGACCAATCTCCTGTCATAGTCATGGTGAATTCTCCTACTTCGATTCGGCTTAACTCTGGGAAGAAGTATGATCTGTGATGAAGATCTTCCCAAGGTTTGTCCATACTAGTCATTGCTTTGATTACTACTTTGTTAGAGGGCAATACTAAGTCTAATGAATCGGTGGTAGCGAGAGAACCTTGAGCCCAAACAGGCTCTAGAAGTGGATCGAACTCCTATGCAGGAGTTGGATCAGTGTGGGATGAAGATTGCTGGACTAAAGAGTACACTACTTCAGCTGCATACAAGGGCATAGACATGCCTAAGTGCCATGTCCCATCCATCATGGTCGATAGGGAAGGAAGTATCCATGGATCATCGAGGTAAGTTGTGCGGAATGACGAAACTTGAAAAATATCAACCTTATGGTGATTCGATATAAACTTGATATCACCTTGAGGGGGCAGGTAATCGAAGGTACCCATCAAATATGGGCACAAACCAACCCCTACATTGACTACACCTGGTTGAGGATTATCAATCATCGGGACCATGGATGCCCCCAATGCAGTGTCAGGTCTAGAGAAAGACAATTGATTAATGGTCACAATCCGGCCCTCCTGTGGAAACAACAAGACTCAGAAAAATGTAGCAACCACATATTGCATGGCATAATTCCAACTCCTTCCTAACAAGAGATTATAGTCTAGGGGGGCGTCGACTACTTCTACCTCAACACACATGGTCTTCCCTCCTAACTGCATAGGGAAAGAAGGAAGGATACCATGTGGTCGTAACGAATGACCATCGAAAGCGGTGAGGAGAGTAGGTGACGGAGACAAAACGGGCTAGCCAATGGCCTTCCAACATGCCAATGACATAACACATGTCGAGGCACCCTCATCAACCACCGTGCGGAAGATATTTCGAGTAAAATTTTTCGTGGGATAATCCACTACTATCTGAAATGCTACGTGGTAAGGAAGATGAGGTTTTAATTCAGTTGTATCTAGCATGATTGTACCCAGATTACAAGTCTCAGTAGATCCCAAAGAATTTAACAAGGCTTTCCTCTGGGAAGGGCAGCTTTGGAGGACTTCCAAAGCAAACATCGCACAAGGGGTTTGTGATAAATATTCCACCACAGAGTAGTTATGGGTAGCCCTTGTGTTTGGGTTATGAGAAGCTTTTGAAAGTGCCTTTGGGAATGCATGTCATTGTTTCACCCAATGTCTTCTCAATCTGTAGAGGAAGAGATGGGAGTTCATCTTCTTTACCCTTCTCAGAAGTGCCTAGTTTACTATAGTCATGCGTTCTAGTTGATATAAAAGCATCACTCTTCACCATATATACGTTCATGGATGTGGGGTTGTTCACAGGCGGAGAGGGTCCTTGGCTGCCCCCCTTCTTGCTTGTAGAGGCCTGTGTTAGATTTTTCCCATGTTGGAATGGAATGGTTAACACAGCAGGTTGTTGCTGTGTCACAAAATTTTGGGCCTCTGGAAGCCAGGGACAAAGGTGGGTTGGGTGGTCTTCCACGCACAGGTTGCATGGATAACTCACCTTTCATTTCTTATTATTTCCCCCACCATCATTATCAGTGGGTTTCTTATCCACCTTACCCTTCTTTCATTGTTTTTTCTTTCCTTCAGGCTGTTGGGTGGCCTTTGGATTAGTCAATTGCACTATGTGTACATCCGACATTTTGGTAGGGGGAGCAGCCAAAGCAGTAGTTTGGTTGGCCACTGTGTGTTGTATATACAATTGTTGCAATTGATTGTTAGTTGCTCAGCAGGCTTGGTGTGTGCTGAACCAACAATATCATTGGCATGCGATCCAGCTCTCTGTCTGGTTTTATCAAGTATTGTGCGTGGTGCATCTAGCAAGATATCGTATAATAAACTAGACTGAGAATAGATGAGCTCAAGTTGTTGAGCTCTCATGATGGCGTCTTCTTCGAAAAATACTTCCGACATCATGACGTCCTTTGAAAAATGCGGGACCAAAGACTTAAGAAACCACTCAAGAAGGAATGCTGGTGGGACTGGTACCTTAATTAAACTCTTTCGGTGTCTCCATTCTCGGATGTGATCATAGATATGGTCTGCTTTTGTCTGTGAAAAATTGGTCAACAATTCTGTGTTGGCATCGTATCTCACAGGTAACTAGAAATGGCTAAGGAAAGCCATGGCCAATTCACCAAAGGAAGAGTATCTTGAGTGATCGAGCTCAATGTGCCATTTCCTAACACTCCCAATGAGAGTACATTGAAACAATCACAATTGTACGGAGTCATCTTTCAACGAGTTAGATGAGCGCCAAAGATGGAAGGTAATCACATGATCTCCTGGATCTTTGTTAGGCTTGGCTTCGAACTTTGGGATGTCTAAAGGCAACTTTGTGGGCATAGGAGGCCAATGCGGATCGTGACAGATAGGGTCATTCAACAACCTTGTCAAGTCTGGCAAATGCAAGTTTGCCAGGAAGGGTAGTTTGGGTTGTTGGTGATAACCTGGGAAAAAGGGGCCCGGAGTGTGACTGGCACCAGGTTGCTAGGAAAAGTTGAGTTGCTGGCCTGGATTCTGGTAGAAACCATGGCCATGGTTAGCATATGGATTTTGCGTGTGAGGAGACATCATCGGCAAATTTCCAAAATAGGACATAGACGCTTGGGCATGCATTACATTCGATGGATTTTGGGAAGGATTGCTCCATGTCAGTCCGGTGGGGATATGCATAGTGCTTTGTCTGGGGTTCCATTGATTATGAAAAGAATTACCCCAGATCGACATTCTTGATGAGGGAATGGATCCCTGCCAAGAATTCCAAGGCCCTGATGCGAAAGAAGTTCCTGGGTGTGCCCCCTGTGCAGGAATAGTACCCTGCATAGGAATATATTGTCTGAAATTGGGGTTGCCCCCAGTTGGGAAAGTAGCTGATGAGAAGGTGTTGTTACCGAATGAACCGAACAAAGAAAACAGTGTCAAACCTACCGACATATTATGCGAAGGTGGTCCTTGACTCCCCACTCCAAATAAACTATGGTGTGTAGGTTGTCCGACGGATTGCTAATGTGATCCACCAAGTGAAGGGGACGAAGGAGGTATATGACCTCCCCCATAACGAAAATCATTAAAAGGAGAAGGAGTGTCCCCCATGTGACCTTGCAGAGGAGTGTTAGAGCTCCCTACCCCCAGACCTAAATTCTGTAAAGTGGAGTAGGAAAGTACAGGACTTGTACCTGAACTAGGCATCCCATATGAGAACGAAGGGCCTGTTGCACTTGGTGTGAAAGGGGTTGTGGCCACTACCAAAGATGGGATCGGACCACTGTGCGATGTAAAGGCGATCGAGACCATGGTGGCTCAGACCGATGATGGTGGGTTAGGAGGTGGAAACTCTCCTGTGGTGACAACCGTAGTGGGAATTGAAGAATTCCTAGAAGGAGTAACAACATTTGTTTCCATTGTTGTGTGTGACAATGCCTGGCACTCATAAGGATGAATCAGTATTATGGTGGGTGCCGAAAGATCAGTGGTGGAAGTTTCAACCAGACCAAAAGCTTGCACTCCAAGGTCTAATACGGTCGATTCCTCTGGATGTTGGTCGAGCACAATTTCTTGTGACCCGGTCGCTTCAAAAGACCCTTGTTGGTCTAGCTTTCACCTTAGTGGTGGCGGGGGTGGCTCCAATGTAACCGGTGGAAGGCTAAGGCCCAAGAAGCCTTCATGACCAATGGATCTCATGATCTTTCACTGTGTGAGAAGATAAAAGACACTCTAGGGTAGTCTAACCGTTCAAAAGTAACACACACTAAAAAAAGTCCCTATAAGATAAGACAAGAAAACACTAAATTAATTGGAAGAACAGTTACAACAACCAACACTAGAGAAACTTACCGGTGCAAGTGCAACTCGAAAACAGAAACACCCTCTGGGTATAATCTACAAAGCATGGCGTGATGTCTGTCCTAGGTACTGTGGTATACCCCTGTAGTATGTCCCTAAAAAAGATAGGCAACTAGGTTGCCAGCACGCGAACAGTCACTAGGCGGGTATAGTCGAAAGTTGGGTAGACCACAATAAGCAAGGTATCAAACCCGAAACTTGTCAAGGGTATCAAAAAAAATTGGTCCGAAAGAAAACTAAGGGCCTCAAATGGATTCGAGACCCACGAAGCCCCGTGGAAAATGCAATCAACGGAATCCCAAAACAAGCCCTCTATATGTGTTCTCCACTACGATTGGTCCAACTTTGGAGGGGTTATCTCCGCTACCTTTCCGCACGCAACCTCATGTTTATCCCCTATGTTAGAGGGGGGTCCCGGATAACTTTCATGATACTGGACTTGGACACTCCCTAACTCAGACTCCAATGTTTGATTTTAATGGCCTTGAAGACTTTCCTCTCCAACCTAATCAAAGGCCCTAATCCTGAACTAGTTGGTTAACCCTACAAACATAAAAGTCTAATAAATTTTATATTTAGCGTTAATTTTATGGCTTGTCTTATGTCAAGGGGTATGAAAGTGAAACTGATGATGTTTAAAAGACAAAAGTAAAAATGAATAAAAAGATGGAAACAAAAACCTTCACTTAATGCAAAATTTCAACAACTTTTCAAATTTCTTTTTTTTTATTTTTCTAAGATCTTTTGAATCAACAAACTTAAAGAAGGATTTTGCTCCACTACGAGCTACTTACGGTCTAAGTAAACTATCAAGAACTTATGAAAACAAATATTTTTCCCTGGCTACTAATGCAAAATCACACTTTTCAACCAAACAAGAAAATGAAAGAGATTTTTTATTTATTTAAATGATGATATAGAAAAAAGGAAAAATACCAACAAGTAAAAAACCAAGAAAAACAATTCTGGCCTAATCGCAGAGCATAAAGAAACACTTCAAGAAATCACACACTAGCAACTTAAAAAAGGACTCTCACACTTGTCTAAAATCCCTAAAGAAAATTTTTTTGATGACAAATTTTTAAATGAAAAAGAAAGATATGGCTAAGATCAACCCTAAGCTAACTGACTGCTAGGACAAAGATTCAAAACCTAAGAGGTATAACTCTTGTCAAGGGAAATATGATTGCCTCACCCTCAAACAAAAACTATCCTGTACAAGCATGCTACTGACAATTCAACAGCAAGCATGTGCATGCAAGCTGTGTAGAGCCAGAGGGCGTGTACACACGTGCTGGCCTTATATAGGCCATGTGTATCTCTAAAACTCTGAAAAAAATAAAAAAAGACAATCCAAACTAGGAAGAGACCTCTGATATTGAGAACCAGGATCTCCTAAAGGCTTAGACACTTTCTTTAACAGAAAAAAGGAAAACAATGTAAGGAAAACATTCATAAAACAAACCAATCTGAGATGAGACTGCAAACAACCAAGACTTAGAAAGAGTTCTAGAAAACCCCTGAGAATGACTGATTCTGACAGGGAAGAGGATGACTGCCTCCAAAATTTTTTTGAATCTACATGCTACTGCTACTTCTTCAGCTAGCGTTCACACGCAGGCTGTAAGAAAGTAGGGCGTGGGTACACACGTGCAGACCTTATGCAGGTTTTGTGTACCTCTATGGGTCTCGAAAAAACACAGTCAAGAAAAATCAGAGATAGCTGGTACGAAAGACTAGACTCTCTATCAGCTTAGACTTTGTAGAAACTTCAAACAACAGGACAGAAAACCGGTCTTTTAAAACTACCCAAAAATATAAAATTCCAAGGAACCCTAGAGACTTCCCCAATATGGTCGCCAATTCTATTGTGAGGGAAATCCCCTTACGGACTAGCAAATAGGGTTATCTTATGCATGCAGATATGACCAAAAGAAAACTACTTTCTACTTTCGTCCCAGACTTAATCCCCATTTATTTTCAACAAATACATGGTTAGACCAACATACCTTGTTTTGGATGTTCGATGTCGATCCTTCTTCACACTTGATTGCTCGTTAGCAGTTCTCCTCCCAAGGATGACCTGCATACAAAACAAGCAACAAACTACACATGCTTTTTACCTATAGACTAATGGGTTAGAGATTCAAACATATATTTACTGAACTATGAAGAACTCA